>JABUQX010123430.1:20000-22122 GCA_015478945.1 Trachelipus rathkii
CGGGAGTGGAAAAATTCTCGTTCTTCTATCACTCTTGCTAATTTTCATTCAGCTAGAAATCGTTGCAGGGATACTCTTCGTCGAGCAAAGCGGGCTTTTATCAAACGAAAGTGCGCTAACCTCCTTGATTCTCCTACTGATAAATCTTTCTGGCCTCTTGCCAAAAACATCTCTAACAACTTCTGTAAATCTGTCTTTTCTCCTCTTATTCGATCTGTTGGTTCTGTTGCTAATTCTTCAACTGAAAAGGAAAATCTCTTCGGCCTCCTATTTTCCTCTAACTCAACCCTAGACGATTCTGGCACTCCTCCTCCTCCTCCTCCTTCTTCTCTCAGGTGTCCTATGCCATTGCCTGTGATTACATTTGATCGGGTGCATGGGCTCCTGAAATCTATGAACGTTAGGAAGGCTGGTGGCCCTGAAATCTATGAACGTTAGAAGGCGGGTGACCCGATGGCATTCTCCCGAGTTTTGATGGAGTGTGCTTTCGACCCTGCCTCTCGTTCAACTATATTCTCTATGTCTCAATACTAATATTTTCCCTCAGTGTTGGAAGCACGCACATGTCCAACCTGTTCGAAAAAAGGAAGCCGCTCTGATCCTTCTAACTATCGCCCTATAGCTCTCACTTGTATTCTATCTAAGATCTTTGAAACCCTTCTCAACTCTCATTTCTTAGATCATCTGGAGTCTCATTCACTTCTTTCCGATTGCCAGTACGGCTTTCGGAGCTCGAGGTCTACTGGCGATATACTTTTCTATCTAACTGATTTATGGTTTTCCGCCCTCAGGAACTACGGAGAGACTTGCGTGGTGGCGCTTGACATATCCAAGGCATTTGACCGGGTATGACACGCGTCACTGCTCTCCAAGCTCCCTTCCTTTGGGTTTCCTCCTTCTCTTTGCTTACTTATGTCTAGTTTTCTTTCAAATCACTAAATATCGGCTGTTGTTGATGGGACGACTTCTTTTTCTGTCAAAAGTGGTCCTCAGGGTTCTGTCTTATCTTCTACTTTATTCCTACTTTTCATTAATGATCTTCTCACCTGCACATTTAACTCTATCCACTCGTATGCCGATGACTCGACCCTTCATTCTTCAACTCATTTCAATTCTGCTCCCTCTTTTACTTCTAGAATTGCCTCTCGTCTTAATCTTTCCGATTTCTATTCTCGCTGATCTGGATAGAATTTCCTGGTGGGGTCGTCTCAACCTTGTGAAATTCAATTCTTTAAAAACCCAACTTCTACAAATCTCCCTCTCTAAGACACCTTCTAACTTTCCTATCTCTTTCGACGGTTCTCTCGTCTCTCCTGTTGACAATAAAAACATCCTTGGCCTTAACATAAACAAAAAATATCTTGGAAACCTCACATCACAACGGTTGCTAGGGCGGCCTCAAAGAAACTGGGAGTTCTGTTTAGACTGCGAGACTTTTTTTCCTCTTCTCAGTTGCTCCAGCTATACAAAGGCCTCATCCGTCCTTGTATGGAGTACTGCTCTCATATCAGGGGGGGCTCTGGTTTCACCCGGCTTTTGGATAGGGTCGAGTCAAAGGCCAAAAGGCTTATAAACTGTTCTGTACTTTCCAGTTCACTTGACCCTCTATCTTTACGGCGCGATGTTGGTGCTTTATCTCTTTTCTATAGGTACCGCAGCGGCAGGTGCTCGAGGGAGCTTATCACTCGCGTACCACCACCTTTACGAGGCCCTCGTAGCACAAGGGGTGCTGTGTCGGCGTATGAGTTTTGTGTTGATATTGGTAACTCCAGGCTTGTTCGCTGCGGTGCTTCCTTCTTTCCTGCCACATCTGTTCAGAGGAATTCTCTTCCATCTTCTGTGTTTCCTGCTGAATTTAATCTCTCTCACTTTAAAGCCTGCGTCTGTGCTCATCTGCGTAGTTTGTGTTAGTTGATGAATATTTGAGGTGTGCAACACCCCCTCCTTGAATAGGGCTCTGCCCGTGAGTGGTGGTGACAACTATAATATATATATATATATATATATATATATATATATATATATATATATAGTAAGGGGGAGGGAAAGTGGATGGTGTTTCACGATAAATGTGGAAACGGTTAAACACCCACCTTGAGATAACTGGAACGAAGTACTACTG
>JABUQX010123431.1:5000-12500 GCA_015478945.1 Trachelipus rathkii
GCTATGTCAAATAGATCTTCCAAATTATTAGAAAATTCTTGTTGTTTCTCTAGGATGATATTGCTACTTTTATTCTTGTCCTTGACCAATTTCTGCCATGTATCATATAATGCCTTCAATTTACCTTTACATTTATGAGATTCTTCTGCAGGGATTTTTTTATTCCTCCAATAAATCAAGCATTCGTCCATGACAAGCGTTGCACTTTCATTAAAAATAAGTTTGACAACTCGCATGTTATAAAGCAAAGTACATAAATAATCTCCCTTCGATGGTAACTTGCTACCTGTTATTTGATGTTTGTAATGTCCCAATTAGAAATATTTGTTGCCGTAAAGATTTCGACATTTTCCTATTAATTACAATGACCACCAACTGTAAGTAAAAATGTTATATTATTTCCGAAAACATATACACTCTTTGTAAGAAAAAAAACATTTATATAACTGAGAGTGAATTTTTCCTAAAACCTGTTTAGAGCATGCGCGAGTGTTGTTATCTCGTTGGCGTTGCCGAAGGTTGCCAACTAGTTAATTTTATAAAGTTATTTAGCAAAAAATGTCTATATCCTCCTACTATACTATTTCTCCAAGTTTTATGGTAATTGCTTTAGAAATATAAAGGTTTTCGTAAAAAAAAACTTTTCAGTATGTAATATTTATAAGAAAACTTCCATTATACTTTTAGGACCATATAGCGCAAAGTGTTAACAACCTTGGGTGAAGCCTAAAATTGGTACATAACATTTTGGGATATATTGGAACAAAATAATACCTGCACTTCTAAAAATCAGAAAATTATTTTTTTCCATTATATGATAAGGGGAACCCTAATACATATATATATATATATATATATATATATATATATATATATATATATATATATATATATATATATATATATATATATATATATATATAAAAAAAAGAAAATATATATATATATATATATATATATATATATATATATATATATATATATATATATATATATATATATATATATATATATAAATAATAATAATAATAATAATAATAATAATAATAATAATAATAATAATAATAATAATAATAATAATAATAATAATAATAATAATAATAATAATAATAATAATAATAATAATAATAATAATAATAATAATAATAATAATAATAATAATAATAATAATAATAAAAAAGATAAAAAAAATAATAAAAATAAATCTTTATAAACCAAAAACTTGAATTCGCCACCTTTGTTTATTTAGGAATTGATACCCTACTTGACTTGATAAACAAATCACATAATGAGGATGCGACCGCAGATGAGGCGCAGGGTGCGGGTGCGGATGCGGATGCGGAGGTGACGACGGCGGCAATTGAGAATACAACCAAGACTGCGAATGACAAAGAAAACGAACATCCATACCTATTTAAGGATCCATTCAAAAAGGATACATAAATCATGGACCGCCAAAAATGACAGGTCAATTTTCCACATCTGTAATATATTCCCCTACACCCACTTCCCTAAAGGGGAAGAGGATCTGGTATATTAAAATAAAAGTATTATATATATATATATATATATATATATATATATATATATATATATATATATATATATATATATATATATATATATATATATATATATATATATATATATATATATATATATATATATATATATATATATAAAATCTCAATCTCAACTCCCCCTCCCGAGAAAAAAAATTCTGGTTATGGTCCTTGTGCCAATTACATAAGCATATCAAGGTCAAGAGACGATATGAATCGATCTTGGGGTTTGGAAGTGTTTAAATCAGAATAAGTGGTGAAAATGGAAGAAGGGAGATTTTTAAAGCCTTTGCTAGTACCAGTAGAGTACATTTAATAAAAACAAAGCTGTTTGGTCTAGAGTCGAGTCAGAGTTGGACAGAAAAAGGATAAGACTGTGTAGGTAGTGGAATCACATGAACTTTCTTGAAAAGAGGCGTTTTGTAATTAATGAATTCAAAAGAATTTGCTTTTAATAATTGAAATAGTATAAGGTGGGTGACGACGCATCAGTTTGACAGGAAGAAAGAGAAGAGATTGGAAAGAGTCAGTTACAGTAGAAGATTTGACTATGGGAAAAGCTTTATTATCGGAGAGAGAGAGAGAGAGAGAGAGAGAGAGAGAGAGAGAGAGAGAGAGAGAGAGAGAGAGAGAGAGAGAGAGAGAGAGAGAGAGAGATGTAACTCTCTCCATTTCAGCAAGGGATGTGTTAGTGGAACCATAAGATACATAATTCATACAAGAACGAATTACGCCCCAATACAGAGCATTCAACTGAGCTTTCGCAAAGAAATTCCTTAGACTCCTCATCATGCCCAAATTCTCTTGTCACTGTTTTTAATTTAGTTGGTCTTAAGGGTCTTGTTGAAGGTGGTCTCACCCATTATGGCGACAATTGTTACTTTGCTTCAGGGTCATCACTGTTTATGACAATGGATATAAAAGTTTAGTCTTTTGCAACCTTGAAAGCAATAGTGTTAGTGATGGTTGTAATGTTAATGATATCAACGTAAATATTAATGTTATTGGTAACAATATGCTAATAATCGTAGTGATATATATTTTTGAATATGTATGATGTGTGTATGTATGCGTATAAGAACATATTTATGTATTTATGTATGTATTTATGTATTTTTTTTTCTTTGTATTCTATATTTATTTATGTAAAAAGGCCCGATAGCTCAGTGGAAGAGCACTCTCCAAACAAAGAGAGGGGTCCCAGGTTCGAAACTGGTCGGGTGGGAGAATGTGGTCTATTCTCTCCTTAGGCTTACCTTCGTCTTGCTCGGACGTTAACCGAGTACACCCCCTCCTTGATTAGGGTTCTGCCAGTGAGCGGTGGTGTTACATGTAAAAAAAACAGGAAAAAAAAACAAGATTATTACCTGTCAGAAGTTTAAAGACGAATATGATCGAATGATGCACGCTTAATACTTCTTGAAGGTTTTCTGAAAAGTCCTACAATTAATCCAAAAAAAATTCTAAACATTTTCAGAAATTTTGAAGCTTCAGGGCCACCCTGTGCTGCAGTCTTCCTCAAATAATGTTCGGAAAGCCAGAAATTAGAATAGAGCAGAACCTTTAATTCATACAGAATAAAAGCTGTAATCTTTTCTGTCTTTGGTTACCATATATATATATATATATATATATATATATATATATATATATATATATATATATATATATATATATATATATATATATATATATATATATATATATATATATATATATATATATATATATATATATATTATAATAATATATATATATTATATATATATATATATCTATATATATATATATATATATATATATATATATATATTTATATTTTATAATATGCTATTTATATATTTATTTTTATTATAATGATTTGTGCTTTTTTTTATATTTATTTCTACTTCTATATATATATATATATATAATATATTATATATATAATAATATTATATAAATATATATATATATATATAATATAATATATATATATATATATATATATATAATTAATATATATATAATATAATATATATATACTATATATATACATTATATATATATATATATATATATATATATATATATATATATATATATATATATATATATATATATATATTTTATATATATATATATATATACTTCTGTAAATCTGTACCTATCCTCCTCTTATTCGATCTGATGATTCTGCTTGCTAATTCTCCAACTGAAAAGGCCAATCTCTTCGGCCTCCATTTTTCATCTAACTCAACCCTGGACGATCCTGGCATTCCTCCTCCCTCCTCCTTTTCTTCTCAGGTGTCCTATGCTTTGCCTGTGATTACTTGGATCGGGTGCATAGGGGCTCCTGAAATCTAATCGATCGTTAAGGAAGGCGGGATGGCCCAGGATGGCATTCCTCCCCGAGTTTTGAGGGAGTGTGCCTCCGTGCTGACCCCGCCCTCGTTCAACTATATTCTCTATGTCTCAATACTAACACTTTCCCTCAGTGTTGGAAGCACGCACATGTCCAACCTATTCCGAAAAAAGGAAGCCGCTCTGATCCTTCTAACTATCGCCCTATAGCTCTTACTTGTATTCTATCTAAGATCTTTGAAACTCTTCTCAACTCTCATTTCTTAGATCATCTGGAATCTCATTCACTTCTTTCCGATCGCCAGTACGGCTTTCGGCGCTCGGAGAGTCTACTGGCGATATACTTTCCTATCTAACTGATTTATGGTTTTCCACCTCAGGAAACTAGCGGGGAGACTTGCGTGGTAGCGCTTGACATATCCAAGGCATTTGACCGGTTATGGCACGCGTCGCTACTCTCCAAGCTTCCCTATTTCGGGTTTCCTCCCTCTTTTTGCTTACTATGTCTAGTTTTCTTTCAAATCGTTCAATATCGGCTGTTGTTGATGGGGCGACTTCTTTCTTCTCTTTTCTATCAATAGTGGTGTTCCTCAGGGTTCTGTCTATCTCCTACTTTATTCCTACTTTTCCTTAATGACTTCTCACCTGCACCTCTAACTCTATTCACTCGCATATGCCGATGACTCGACCCTTCATTCTTCTACTCATTTCAATTCTGCTCCCTCTTTTACTTCTGGAATTGTATCTCGTCTTAATCTTTCGATTCTATTCTCGCTGATCTGGATAGAATTTCCTGGTGGGGTCGCTCAACCTTGTGAAGTTCAAATTCTTAAAATCCCAACCTTCCTACAAATCTCCCCTCTCTAAGACACCTCTAACTTCCTATCTCTTTCGACGGTTCTCTCGCTCCTCTGTTTACAATATAAACATCCTTGGCCTAAAACATAAACAAAAAAAATTGTCTTGGAAACCTCACATCACAACGGTTGATAGGCGCGGCCTCAAAGAAACTGGGAGTTCTGTTTAGGCTTGCGAGACTTTTTTCCTCTTCTCAGTTGCTCCAGCATATCAAGGGCGCTCATCCGCCCCTTGTATGAGTCTGTGCTCTCAGATATCTGGGGGGGGGGGTTCTGGTTTCAATTCACCCGGCTTTTGTATAGGGTCGAGTCAAAGGTTAAAAAGGCTTATAATCTGTTTCTGGCCCTTTCCAGTTCCACTTGACCCTCTTCCGGCGAGATGTTGGGTGCTTTATCTCTTTTCTATAGGTACCCCAGCAGGGGCAGGTGCTCGAGGGAGCTTACACTCGCGTATCACCACCTTTTACGACGCCCTCGTAGCCAAAGGGTGCTGGTGTCAGCGCAATGAGTTTTGTGTGCGGTGCTTTCCTTCTTTCCAGGTGCACCTCTGTTCTGTGGAATTTCTCTCCATCTTCTGTGTTTCCTGTTGAATTTAATCTCCCTCACTTTAAAAGCCTGCGTCTGTGCTCATCTACGTAGTGTGCGTTAGTTGATTAATGTCTGAGGTGTGTAACACCACCTCTTTGGAATAGGGCTTCTGCCGTGAGTGGTTGGACAACTATATATATTATATATATATATATATATATAATATATATATATATATAGTATATATATATATATATAATATATATATATAATATGAAATATAAATATAAAATATATAAAATAATATACACAAATATAAACATAAATATAAACAAATATAAATAATATAAACAAACAAAAACAAATAAACACAATTATAAATAATAAACATAAACAATATAATATAATATAAACATAAAACATAAACATAAGCATTAAAAAAAAAAAAAAAAAAAAATATATACAATATAAACACGGATTAAGTTTATTATCTACAAATTCAGTTCAAACTGTATAATAAAAACATAATATAAACATAAATATAACAAGCAAATAAATAATAAAATAATATAATAATAATAATAAAATAATAATAAAGATAATAATAAATAATAATAAATAATAATAATAATAATAATAATAATAAATAATAATATAATAGTAAATAATAATAATAATAATAATAATAATAATAATAAATAAATAATAATAATAATAATAATATAAATATAATAATAATAATATAATATAATTAATAATAATAATAATAAAATAATAATAATAATAATAATAAATAATAAATGAAAATAATAATAATAATACATAATAATAATAATAAATAATAATAAATAATAATAATATAATAATAATAATAATAAATAATAATAATAAATAATAATAATAATAATAATAAATAATAATATAATAATAAAAATAATAAATAATCAATAATAATAATAAATAAATAATAATAATAATATAATAATAATATAATAATAATATAATAATAAATAAATATAATAATGAATAATAATAATAATAATATAATAATAATATAATAATAATAATAATAATATAATAAAATAATAATATAAAATTAAAAATAATAACTATAATAATAAATAATAATAATAATAATAAAATAATAAATATAATAAAAAATATAAAAATAAAAATAATAATAATAATAATAATAATAATAATAATAATAATAATAATAATAATAATAATAATAATAATAATAATAAAATAACCGCGTGATTAAAGGTCTGGTTTGAAAACGGTTTTAAGAAAATTATTTGTTATAAGGTCTATGTTGCAAAAACCTTCTGAGATATTGAAATTATTATGATTTTTAATGAGAAAGGATTCTATTAATCGATTTTCGGTACGGAGGGATGATGCAAAGAGAAATCTAGAGCTGTTCCAATTTATCAGATGGTCACTATTGATTGTATGTTGATAAATGGCATTTTGAATGTTGTGACGATTGATGTCATTTTTGTGTTGAGTGATTCTGGTGTTGAGAGTTTTGAGGGTCTCTCCAAAATAGACAGAGGGACAATTCATGCAGGGGACGATATATACACCTCCTCGGGACTCTGATTTGGTATTGTTATTGTGGATTAGGTGGCTATGCAAAGTACAAGGGTATTTGAAAATTAACTTGCGGTTAGAAAGAGCTTGTAATGTAGTTGCAAAGGAATGTAAATTGTGAGCATAGGGAAGCACGATACAATCTGAGAAATTGGTTTGTTCAATGGGTTGTGTTAGATTATGGAATTTATTAAAGGCCAAACATTTGCAGGAATTGATTAGAAAGGGAGGATATGCGAGAGAAGTAAACAGAGTAAAAAGATGATTAATTTCTTCTTGCAATAATAACAATACTCATTTCCTCTCCAAGGTGGGAAAAACCTTGCCCTCTCATCATACCATAATTAGCTTCGATGTCATTAATCTCTTCACCAATATCCCCATTGATCATGTATTTCAGTTTTTGTCCGAAAAGTTAAGTTCACTCCCTTTACCTGTCTCAGTTTCAGACTTCACATTTTTGTTAAAATTGTGCATCAAACAAAACACTTTCTCCTTTAATAATAACTATTTCAGACAAATATTTGGAGCTAGTATGGGGGGTAGTTTGAGCCCCATTTTGTCCTGTATATATATGGAGTTCTTTGAAAGCAGACTCCTTCCTTCCATAGCCC
>JABUQX010123431.1:20000-22500 GCA_015478945.1 Trachelipus rathkii
AAAGCAAATCAATAGAGACCCCCCAAAATAAACTAAAAACAAATTTTCAGGGGTCAGAAAAAGCTGCAATTTGCTTTTCCTTTGATGCAAATTGATTGAAAATTGCGAAAATTATGACCATTTGTGGTTTTGGGGATAAAACCAAAAAGCCCCATAGCCAAAATCAAACCTTACCCTTGAAGGAAGCTCTTTTTCCGGAGGAAATTTTGAGATTAAGAAAAGAGAAAATCATAAATATGAATATTATTTTAAGACCTATATGCTATTTTGATTTCGGATCTTAATTCCTTTTGATGTACTGAATTTTATTATTCATATATAAAATGCAGCTTATTGTAAAATGTAACTTATATATATATATATATATATATATATATATATATATATATATATATATATATATATATATATATATATATATATATATATATATATATATATATATATATATATACATATATATATATATATATATATATATATATATATATATATATATATATATATATATATATTATATCTATATATGTATAAGTTTATTAATATATATATATATATATATATATATATATATATATATATATATGCTATTGACATACTTGCCATTTGTTAAAAATTTTCGTCTAATTGGGTTCCATTTGCTCGGGTTTTGTAATATAGAACGGTTCATTATTGTTTTCATTCCAATTGAAGGTTTTGAGCCTCACGAATTATAGGCAAACTTGAATGATAGCCTTCTGGCGGAGAGCTGCGCCGCGGCTTATTATTATTATAATTATAATTATTATTATTAGTATTATTATTATTATTATTATTATTATTATTATTATTATTATTATTATTATTATTATTATTATTATTATTATTATTATTATTATTATTATTATTTTTATTATTATTATTATTATTATATTATTATTATTATTATTATTATTATTATTATTATTATTGAAAAGCGGTCGATTCATATGAAGTAAATTATCAAAATTTTCTTCCTCTGGTGGCAAGGGGCTGAAAACCCCCTTCTACCATATTGTTCTTTTCGTGAACGGTGGTGATATTTTTTAGTATTTATCACTCACGATGGAAGTGTAAATTATGCTTACTTATTATTATTATTATTATTATTGTGTGTGTGTGTGTGTGTGTGTGGCCGTGTGTGTATGCATGTGTCTGTGTGTGTTTGTATTATTATTATTATTATTATTATTAGTAGTAGTAGTAGTAGTAGTAGTAGTAGTAGTACTGGGTAGTAGTAGTAGTAGTAGTAGTAGTAGTAGTTATTTTGCCAGAATGTTTATATTGATTCCTTTTTCTTGTAATCTTTCTTAAAAGAATACTCGAGTTATCTCTCATTAAGTAAGCTTCTAAGGGTTGAAGATTAAACTGAGATTCCTTCAAAAGTTTTTACATCAATCAGTTGCTTTCTCTGTATATATATATATATATATATATATATATATATATATATATATATATATATATCTATGCTATATATATATATATATATATTTATATATATATATATATATATATATATATATATATATATATATATATATATATATATATATATATTTAACATATATTTTATTTTTTTATATATCTTTTCGGCAACATATATAGATATATATATATATAATCTGAGATAAATGAATATGTATTGAATATGTCACGTTTATGTTAAAAGATTATAATTATTATTTGTGGTTTAATCCATTCTCTTTTTGGCTTTTGTTCCCCGTTCCATAAAGCACGAATTTTATGGACCAAATCTTCCTTATAAATATTTATTTATTTTCTGCTGAAAATTTTTTGCCGAAAGTTTGGCCATCAAATGAAACACACACACACACACACACACACACACACACACACACACACACACACACACACACACACACACACACACACACACACACCTACCAACATAGGCATACATACACAAATACACATACTTACTCGTATACACACAAACACCTGTACACAATGGAATACTTACATATCCAAATTTGTCCTCACATGGACTCACATGTATCCTCGTAGTCCAAGACACACAACTGGCAAAATATGTGCCTGGAAAAAACACAAGCCAATAAATTTGTGTTTTTTATCTTTTTTAATAAGGAATAAATTATAATTAGTGTTTTAATGCCAGCGATTACATCATTAAGCTAAACATAAATTGAGTCCAAAACACACAATAAATGTTCAAAATTTTTGAATTATGGCACGAGTCACGATCCTTTTTTACGATTTTTTTTTTTAATTTAATAATAAATGATTTACTTTAGTTGAATGTTATTACTTTCCCGTTCGCTTTACTTATAGTCCTATACTGTCTCATATATATATATATATATATATATATATATATAATATATATATATATATATGTATATATATATATATATATATATATGTAATATATATATATATATATATATATATATATATATATATATATATATTATATATATTTATATATATAAAAATATAT
>JABUQX010123432.1:0-18008 GCA_015478945.1 Trachelipus rathkii
TTGTAACAAGTGATGGAGTTTAAATACTTAGGATATTAATACTGTCATTCAAGGGAACGGATGATGCGAGTGTAGTAGGTAAGTTGTGAATTGCAGAAGGAGACTTGTGCAATTAACTCCTTGGTGGATGTAAGAACTAAGTCTTGAGTGCGCTCGTGATTGCGTGATGATAAGTTTGTTACCAGTGGGTTAATCGATACGTATAAGAGTTATGTCTGAAAATAAGGTAAGATCTAAAGTACAATTGTGTTCAGATGGACAAATCTTAGGGTGTTATGTGTGAAAGAATTGATAATAGAGGAATGAACAGATTACTAAGAGTTGTAGTGGTAGAAAAATAGTGGATAATGATGAATATTAAAAGTAATCGTTTAGATGGTTTTGGTCTGTGGAAGAATGTGATGGTTAGTCGGATTTGGCTAAGCCGGATGTATAGTGGTTATGTGTTGGGATGACTGGGCTGGAGACGTAAGAAAAGTGTGATTGAGTCAGCAGAAGAAGCTGAAGAGTGAATGTGGTTTTGCAGGTGGAGAAAAAGTGCAAATAGAGTATGGCACGGTTTGTGAGGTTATGTTGGCCACCTGGTGCAAGTATGAACACTACATTGGCAGAGATGCCAAGTGAGGCCTGTCGCGGTCTACATGTGAAGCCATCTAGGATGGATTATTCTTCGCGCGCGATTCCCATAATTAGTAAATAGGGAGGTAGGCTGAGGCTTCTTTCGACTTCGTCATATCTACTATTTTTGTCTTCGGTACATATGCATTACGCGCGTCTCTGGTGAAAAAAGGTGGTTTGATGGATGTATAAGTTATATATTATATAATTATATATATTATATATTATATATATACTATAATTATAATGACAATACTTTCATTCATAATTGAATCTATTTAGAATACATTATAAAAATAATATCAATAGTAAAAAATGATATAAGAAAAATAAAAATATTGCATAGTTAAAATGCAAAATATAGTTTAAAAAAAATAAAAAGCTCCAGTACAAGTACAGTGGTTTTAGATACTGCAGTCAGATACAAGTACAGGTTGTTTTAGAAAACTGCAAGTACAATAGTAACTCCAAAAATGTACTTAAAGTCAGAGTATTGTACCCAACGCTGATATCTATACTAGTAGATATACTTATGTAATATTAATATTTATATTATATTATATAATTATATATATATATTTATATATAATATATATATATATATAATATATATATGTAATATATTATTGCAAACGGCATTGTTTAGGTTTGGCACATTAACATATCCTATATAATTAAACTCAGATTAATAGTGCTCTAAAAATAATTTTAAAAAAAGAAAAAAATCAAATAGACTAATTCTTTCAGGAAAAAGTTAATGAGAATAATTGAGAAAAAAGTACTACATAGGTTTTTTTTTTTTATACTGGTGACTGAAATGACAGACAACAAAAGATCACTACAACTAAGCGATATGGGGAATCGCCTGTAAAAATGTCTCGAGATAACAAAAGTTTTTCAAATAAAAATGTCTCCGGGAAAGCAAAAATTGTTAGATTCTCAAGCCAAATAGTAAACTAATATTTCTTTGAATATCACTAAAAATATAACTTTGGTAAAAGAGCACAGATAACTACTGAGCATAATACGAGAATTTTAGCAATGCATTTATTAATACCAAATTTTGATAAACTGATTTTTATCTTGTATTAATTAAGATACCCTCTCCCCACTTTAAGAAGGAAATTTCAATCTCATTCTACTCTTTTAGGACTAAATTTCCTCGTAGGATACGAGTATACTCCATATATATGTCCTAAAAATGGGCAGTTTCGTTGGATAAAGTTTTTTTCCACGAGGCGAAGGCCTTGTTCCTCACTTTATTAGGCTAGATGATAACAGAAGCAACCTAGGGCTGATACACTCATGAAGTCTTATCAAGTTAAAGAAATTTTCATACAGATGGTAGGATGATAAAAATATTGGCAGGTTAAATAAAACTGTCCCGAATACAATTAAATATGTTAGGAATAGAATGCTACGTTGAAGAAGTGAAAACTATTTGTATGTTGTAGTCAAAATTCTTTTATTTGCCTGATGTATTAAAAAATTACTAACGGCAAAATTTATATTAATTTTGAGTTAAATATAAAAAACCAATACTTAAGCGCTTACTTTCTTCCTATTTTCCCTCATTTTTCAGAAAAAAATATATATTGAATTTTCAGTTAAATATAAAAAACAATACCTTAAGCTGCTTACTTCATAAAACCGCTATATTTTCTCATTTTTTTAGCTTATTTTTTTCCATTGTTGGTTGATGAAATTTACTAGTTTTGAAATAACTAATTTCATATTTTTTTCCATTTTCATATTTAGAGATTCAGTTTTCTAAACATATTTTTTGTGCCTAGGTAACGGATGATATATTTTATGAAAGTACATAAATATGCTTTGAAGTATATGCTAATTTATAAGTTGGCAAATTATTAATTGTTCACTTTTTATAAATAAATATCATAATATAGGTAATGTTCTATTTTTTATAAATTCAGTCATTATTTTTTACTATTTTGTAAATTGGGTTGTGCCTTGGGACTGTATATTTGATTATCATTTGAAGCTAGTTTATTTTGATTATTTGATTTAAGTGTGAAGGAGCAAAATTATGTATATTACATTTTGTTTAGTTTAATCATCACCTCCAATATCTTGGCAACAATTTTTTATAAACAATAGCCTATTTTTCCATATTATACTTATAAAGTATTGAGAATTTTATACATCCAATTTCTTTGTGGTTTATTATATCATTAAATTTTTTCAGAGGGATTTAAAATTACTCGACTGAATACTGCTCTTGTTCCATACACTTCAAGACGCAGATATTTCGTCACACCAATATATTAGTTTAAATCGTAAAAATTAGTTACTTTTTTTTTTAAACAATTTTTAGATTTTCTGGTCTATTTATTTTTTACAATATATTTTTTTTAACTTTCAAATATTCATTAACCAAGTGCTTTCAGTAGTTTTTTTTAAATCACCCAAGCAAGATATGAAACTAGTCTTAAAATTTGTGATGTGTGTGTGTGGTGTGTGAGGTGAATATGATGACGAGAGAGAGAGAGAGAAGAGCGAGAAGAGGAGAAAAGGAGAGAGGAGGAGAGATGATGAAGAGAGAGAGAGAGAGAGAGGAGAGAGAGAGAGAGAGAGAGGAGAGAGAGAGAAGAGAGAGGAGAGAGAAGAGAGAGAGAGAGAGAGAGAGAAGAAATCAAGGGTTAGAGCTTAGGTCTATACAGCACAAAATCAGCATACGCATTTGATGATACCAATAGAGGTTCAGTTTCATTTATGGTCTTCCTTAGATTAGGTTAGGATATTTTGTAATTTGCAAAAACTGTAAATTAACAAATTTATAACTGAACTGTCGGTAGACATAAATTGAAACTGACGTATATGGATAATGATCTGAAATGTAAACCTAAACCTATAATGGAGTTTCATGCTGTATACACTAAACTAACAGAGTTTTCATATTGTATGCTAACATGAATGCTTTTGTCATTTATATATATATAATATTATATTAATATTATATATATATTATATAATATATATATATTATATATATATATATATAATATTATATATATACTATATATATATATATATAAATAGTATATATATACCTAACGAAGAGGTTACTGTTCATATCTTTATATATATAATATAATATTATTATTATTATATATATATATATAATTATAATATATAATATATATTATATTTATATACTATATATAGATATGAGGTATTATTGGTAGGTCCTTTAGATAATTCCTATAGATATTTAATTATTTTCAGATATTAGTTTGTATATATATATACTTAATAGTTTTGTTTTGACATTAAGAGTGAATTTGGCTTTCGGCTAATTTACACAATATTTTAAAAAATGAAATGTTTATAATTAAGGTATATTAATATTAATTATTCAAAAAATAAAATTAAATTTTAATTATGGTAATTTGCATAATCTCTTTTAGAAATGTTTTTTATAACTATAAAACCATAGGTTATATATCAAGCTGCAGTGCGTACATGCATGTAATTAGTGCTCGGTGCAGGCAACAGTATCATAACATTCTTGTTATTCGAAGCGAGCAGTCATCAGTGCCATGTAGACACTGGCGGTGAATTTACCAATTGTCAGTTGATTCGCCAATATATTATTATAATATTAATATATACTCAAGTGGGTAATTTGAAACATGTGGGCAATTGGGAAATGTGGTCAATTGGACAGGGGCTAAAAAGCCTCTTAAGAAACGTACATTTAGTAATAAAACCATTAATTAATTATGTTAAATGTCCTAATTTTTTAAGTTTTATAAAATAATAGTACAAGAAAGAAAATTTTATTTTTAATTTATAATTTATGAAAGTACATACACGGTTGCAATAAATTGTTCATAATGCTAAGATTTGTAGCGTAATAGTCAAATAACTCGAAGTACATAAAATTAAAGTGAGACCTTGAGAGCTTGAGCAGTATTGAACTGTTTAGGTATTTGCTTGTGTGTTTTAATTTTAAAATAGTAAGATGCTTTTTCAAATCAGATGGTTTTTTTGTGGGCAAATCGGGAACAAGAGAAAAATTTTGTGCTGGACAAAATTATGGTACAATACATATATTTTATTTTTATAGCAGATTTATGTTTGCAAAATTTCTTATTTCTTCCTATTTTAAAGCAATTATTTTATCTTAAAACTAACAATTAATTAAATTTTTTTACATTATATCATATGCGTGTAAAGAGTTCACAGAAAGATGTTGCAAACTCTGTCTCATTTAGGTTACCTGATATACCTGATATAAGCATTACAAATGAAAAATCCTTTGTACAAAAATGGTCTTTATTGACGATAAGAAGATAAATAGAATTAATGCTTTAAAATACTTTGGGGTAAAGTGTCAGATAGTAGTAAGGTTGTTTGAATAAATAATAAATTATTTTATCTATAATATTATGTGTTACTTTTACATAATACTTTTTATTTAGTTATTCTCAGATTAGAATAGTTACTTTAAAATTGATAGGTATTTTCAAAATCAATATATTTCTCTATAGCTGTTTATTTTGAAGGAAATAATAAGATGTCTTGATCATTTATTACTCTGGTTGTTTAAAATAATAAAATTCTATAATAATTATTAATTATAAAATGTTAATGTTAAACCACCTTTTGCAAAAAAGTTGTCTCAAATTGCCCACCATCAAAAATCGTGGCATTGAAAACGAGCTGATTTCAAGCTATAAATTTAACAACATATAATATATACTACAAACTAGTTTTGTATGGCCAAATGAGAAGTTATCTCATGGTAAAAACAAATTTCAAAAAGAGGTAAAAAGTAATTATAGGACTACAGACCTAGCAACTTTTGAAAACACCATTTCGTTGCCCATTTGCCCCCACTTTACGGTATCCTATATATTATATATTATATATAATTAGAATATATATATATATATATATATATATATTATAATTAGATCATACTATATAATTTTATATATTATATATATATATATATAGTATATCTAGTATAATATTTTTATATGTGTAATATATATATTATAGAATATGTATAAAATTCTTTTTTCCTTTTTATTAATTGATGCATGCATTCCAACACATTTCTGTAAGTAACCTTGTTTGATGGTACTATAAAATTGATTATCTTATTGCTTTCTAAATATTCTATCTTCCGCCTATCACTAATATAATATATTTATATATATTATATATATATATATATTATATATATATATATAATAATTTTATAATAATATTATAAATTTATATATATTATATATATAAATATTACAAAAAAAATTTTAATATTCTTTAAATGGTTTTACCATGTTTCATGCTTTAAATTTTTTTTTCATTTTTGGAATTTTAATTTTCTATAGTCAACTTATTTCATAGTATGGCAATAAAGACATTCCAGTGCAGTTGCTATAAAAAAAGCTAGTGTAGTTTTAACTGAAGGCTAACTATTTTTTCGTATTTAAGACTTTTGGATTATTCTTGATTTTATTATAATTAGTAGCTCGAAGGGCTTTTCACCATATTTTATTAAAAATCAGGATATATTTAACAAAAAAAAAAAACTAAAATGAATGAGTAAGTCTTTAGAAAAAAGTTATAGCTCTCAAAGTTTGAATTTCCATAGGTTAAGTTAGTAATTTTTTTTGAAAGTCACAAATATACTCTGTAAAAATAAAATGAAAATGGTCTTTGGAAAAAATTACAAGCCTCTTCAAGTTTTAAAATTTCCCATATGGCCTTTCTTAGAAAAAAAAATTAACAGCTTGATGTCGTTTTAAGTCGATCGATAGTTCACTTTATGGTAAAGTAGCACAGGAAGGGCCTCACTTCATTTTTAAAATACAAGGAATATTAACTAAAAAAGATAAAATGATGCGTATTTACAGAAAAATAGTTGTTAAACTTATGGCTAGAGTTTTTCATTTTTGATCCTTCCGGTTAGGATCTCATTTTAGACCTCTATTATTCAGAGTTTATATGTTTGTTAGTATACACAGAGTAAATCTGTATTATACTTAAATAATATAACCTGACTAGAATGACATAAATGGTTCAATTGTTCTTGTTATTTAAAACATTGGGAAAAAGTTTTTAAATTTTTTGAGGCTGTAATTTTTTCCTAAAGACTTAACTGATTTTAATTCATTCTTTATATGTTTTTTTTAAGAGTATAGATGTGTTATTTACTTAATTTTTTTTATCTTATGATAATCTTACAGAAAAATTAAATTCAACTTGAGAGGCTGTATTTTATACCTATGACTGTCAGGTCATTTCGATTTTTTTATTTTTTTTTAGTATAATCTGTTGATTTTTAAAAATCTGGGATAAGGTTTTGCGCTACTATTACCAGTTATGATAAATTGATAAGTTACACAGATTTACTGTGTTCGTACTTAACAAAACATATATCACCTGAAATTTGAGGGACTAAAATGAAAAAAGAGCGGGAATTATAAAAATAATCGTATGGGTTAACTTTGAGCGTGTACTTTTTCGTAATGTAAGTTTCATAATCGTAAGGGGGTGTATCCCCTTTTTGAAAAATACAGATATAGACTTTAAAAAAATAGATGGAAAGAAGACAAATGGTCAATCTCTTTAGAAAGAAAATAACCTCAAAGTTAAAATACTTTATCTTTGATCCATCAAGGTTAGGTCTCATTTCAGGCCTCTAGTTCTGTTATATTAAGTTTTGTTAGGTATACACTAGGATATACAGTAATTATGTTGCTAATGTGAGGAAGTATTAAGCTATTGTATAAAAGCTATAAACTTTTAATTACAAAAATTGAGAAAAATCTTTAAAGTTATTTTAGCAATCAGCGTCATGATAAATGCATGTGCTAATAGAATTAAAAAATAAGAGCTGAAAAAAGTACTCCTTTTGACTTGTTTTGGAGGATATATTTCATTATGTAGTTTCCAGCACCATTTTTTATATATTAATATACCAATATTAAATTTTTTAATAATTTTGTATTTTTTTTTTTAACAATTTTTTTTTTTTTTTTATTAACAAATTGAATTACAAAAAGTTAATACTAAACATAATAAATAAAAAGTGATAAAATTCGATATTTTTGTGATATGGATTAAAAAAAAATTAGTAATGCTCTGAAAAAAAAAAAGAAATTATATATATTATAATATATTATATTATTATAATATTATATATTATATAATATTATAATATTATAAATATATAATATAATATATATTATATTACTTATTGTAACTATAAACCTACTAGTTAAAGTTATGAGTTTTGCTAAGTATACTATATATAAATTTAATTTTTAATCTTATGTAACCAGAATAGAGGGTTAACTGACCTAGAAGCGTAGCTTCAACTACTATATGGAATCATTGATACATGTAACTAAGCCGCCTAGATTGATCAACACATTGCTGTAAAATTAGAAAGTATAGGTAATAAAATATAAGAATATGATGTTAAAGTGTATAATTAGAAAAATGTGTATCTTGCATGTCTTAGATAAAATAAATTGTTAGGGCGAAGGCAGAAGTATTTAAAGTAATGTTTTGTGATTTTTGGATCTGTTTTTGCAAGTTCTTGAATTCAATAAGATATTGTAAAATCATGTGTTAGCATCTAGTATGTTCAGAGTTGCAAGGTTACATTTTGATATATGATATTCGGTATTTTTAACGGTAAGGTGCTGTAGTTACTAGGCTATTTCAATGTAAAATTAATTATGGAGTTATTAACATGTTTTGTTTTTTAACGAATAATAGGGTGGTAACAGATACTATGAATCATGCGATGAGGCTCTGGAACATTTGGTGCCTAATATTGAATTTATAGTTAATAAATATATAGTATTTTACAATTAACATATATTTTATATATATATAAATAATATATATATACTAATATTCAGGGTTCAACTAAATTTGGAATTTTGATCCCTGACTTTCCCTGACCAAACCTGCAAATTTGCCCTGACCAGCGTGTTCGTTAGTTTTGTGTATAAAATTTTATCTATTAATTATTATTGAGCTATTACTCCCTCGATTTATTGAAATTACTTTAAAATTGTCTATCATCGAACCGATTAAAGAAAATGTTTTTTTTTTAGTAATAAGCTATAATACCCATATCGTCAAGCAGGCTTTTATTTAATTTGTTCAAGAAAATTTATAAATGAAAAGAGCATAAATTAAAGCTTCCAAAATTACTTGAATTTCATGTAATAAACCGAGAGATCTATATCCAATTTTTCTTCTCAAGCTTTGGAATTTTTGATTATAGCGGGCTTTTTGTTAAAAAGCTTCATTTTAACATTTTCTCACTCTCAAGTTTTATTGATATGTGTGTGGATAATACTCATTTTCTTTAACCTTTGTTCAATCATATCTCTTTTTTTCCTTTCTGTTTTGACTTCATGATATTGTTTCTTTCATATCGCAATTTCAGCTCTTAATTTGTCAAATTTTTGAAGTGAATTAGATTTATGAATACTTATTGAGATCTTATGAATTGGTGCATGTGTCTTGAGAAATTAGACTATTCTTTCAAGATTCTCCATAAAATTGACTTAATTTAAAAACATTATTTCTTTCGCTTTTCATGCGAAATATCGAGTTTAAATTTAAATAATTTTGCACAATTCGATAAACATTGATTCTAAGGTGCTATAGAAGAAAAAAACTCATCAAGTCCCTTAGAGGACACTCACGATTCAAATATTTTGATTTTAATCAAGGGATAGATGAGCTTACTGAAAGTAGAGGTATAGTAAGCTTTGTCTTTCTCAGCACGACATCTGTATTCAGTTATTGGGGTTAAGCGAATCCTACTAGCAATAATCAACTCTTTGTTCCCTTGTTCTGGATGATGAACCTATTTCTAGGATTCAATGGATGAGAGCCATTGGACAGGCTTGTACTTCAAAGGATATCTTTCTAATATCTTTTTGTCATTTTGATTTGCACAGTCGGCATTCAAGTTGTCATGATTAATGCAAAAGTAGTTGTTGGTTGTAAGAGGCATTTTACTGACTTTAGAAATAATTTCCATAATATTGTACAGAATTGTAAATCTGTGAACAGATATGAACCAAGGTTTAGTTTGACGTCAACACACTGTCTTATACAGTTAAGTTTTTTTTTTGCTTGAAGTCTATTTATAAAAACAATAATAATTGCCTCAGCTCACATAAAATAAAAATCACTTCGTCAAACCTCAAAATAAAACACCTCAAAACCATAATTCCCTAAAAAGAAAAGATATAAACAGATTAGTCATAAGTCATACAGTCTAAAAAACTCATATACCAATCACATTCATCGGAGGATGAAACTGGACAACTTCTACGCCCAGAATAAGGAAGAATAGTAGGTAAATAGTGGAATAACTATAAAATAGAAAGAAACAGGATAGAATATTATGGAATATTCTCGCCATCTTTTCATTCAGCTGAATCATATCTCATCCACAATTATACATAGGAAAAAAAATCTTTCAAAATATGTAACTGGTAAATTATAATTTATTGTTTTAGCAATTGTAAAATTTCCTTACTTTTTTGGAATTTTTATAATATTTGAATTTAAAGCATATTTTTAAAACGTTTTCCGTGACTTTCCCTGACTAATTTTTTTTCCTGACTTTCTGACTTTCAGGAATTGAACCTGATATTCGTGATGCAGTAACAATCCGCTGTCACGGGCTTCCAACATTATTTAGATAAGACGCCGCTTGCCTGCTGATGCTGCGCAGATATTTATTGTCGAGATTGGATAATTTTACAACAAATATACTTAAGATGAATCTGAAATGAAAATGAGTTGAAGCAATTCAAAATCGGCTTGATATTTCATAATCTTAAACTGGTTTTCAAAGAAACGTTCCAATCGCTGGAATATATCGCCTGCATATGATATGAAGAATGGTACGTCAGAAACGTCTTGTTGTGGCCAGTTTGTATTTCAAGTTATTGACAAGGAAGAAAAAGTCTCCTCGTCGGCATCAGCCTATATGAAACAATTTAAAAGAAAGCGTGACAAAAGTAAGCAAAGGGAAGAGGAAACGCAATGGAGGTGACCTTGGAAAGCAGCGACGCATGTCATACACTGTCAAATGCCTTAGATACATAAAGTAACACAATTACAAAACAACTCATAGTCTCAAAAGGAAGAAGACCATAAATATGAGATTTCTTCGTAATATATTGGATATATGCGCGCTTCCAACACCGATGTAAAGTGCTAAAATTGAGGCACAGGGAGTATAATTGAACTAGCGGCAGCGCCAGCTTAGAGGTGCAGTTCCTCATCCGGGTAACTTTTCCTCCTAACGTTAATACATTTCAGTGGTTCATGCACCTGACCAAGTGTAATTTCAGGTAAGACATTGGTCACCTAAAAGGAAAATTAGTAGGAGAAAGATTACCGTAGTCTAAATAGTTGAGCCAGAGGAAAACAGGAAGCCAAAGATTAGCCTTTTCAGTTGGAGAATTACCAACAAAACCATCAGAGGTAATAACAGGAGGAAAGGCAGATTTGCAGATATTTTGGCAAGAGTCCAGAAAGACTTGACAGTACGAGAGCCAAGGAGGTCAGCCAACTTTAATTTGGTAAAAGTCTAATATGCTCGTCACATAATAGAACTGCAACGAATCGGAGCTAAACGAAAATTAGCAAGATTAGAGCAATATTTCTTTCATTCCTGATACACTCTACCCCTAGCACTATCGAACAATGAATTTTGAATGAAAGATTAAACGAAGAAGGAATGAACCTACATGCTCATCCTATCAGCGGTTACAGCACCCAACCTTATCAGCAGAAGCCGAAGGGTCATTAGAGTCAAATAAATCACTCCACGGATATCTAGAGTAGGAAAGGAAAGAATGCATTAAAATTAAGACATAAAAGGCTGTGGTCAGATTTAACAATGGGAGCGAAGATGGCGTATTTACGTGGAAATAGTATAGTGATAAAACATAGGTACAAGGTGTTTCAGAACTAGTTGGACAATCAGAAGTATGTGTAGGTTCCATAATCATTTGATACAGATAATTGAAAAGTGGAAAACAAATATACTTTAAGATCAGTATGAGAGATCAAAACCACTCATTGTTATATAGTATATACATCGAAATCCCCAAAATAGAGAACTTCATTATATTATTATATATTATATATTAATTATATAGTATATATAATATAATTATTAATAATATATATACAGGGTTGTTCAAGTACTGTACTAGACTTACAGTACAATTTTGAGTACTTGTACTTGTACTTCAAAAACTGTACTATGTACTGACATTTTGTTACTTGGTATTGTGCTGGTACTTGCAAGTATTGGTTATTTATTAAACTGTCATTTCTTTATTTTCTTTATATCATTTCATAGTATTGTGTTAATTATTTTTTTATAAATTATTCTAAATAATTTCCAATTTATGAATGTAAGTATGTCAATATATAGATCGTATATACTAGTATATAATAGCTTATATTAATATATATATATAATATATTAATATAATATTAATTATATAATATATTATCATATCATATCATCATGCCTCATCATCATCATAATCATCATACATTATCATCATCATCATCATCATCATCATCATCATACATCATACATAAACATCATCATCATATCATATCATCATCATCACATCATCACATCATCAGTCATCAACATAATATCATCATCCACTCATCATCAATATCATCATTCATCATCATACCACATTTCCCCAAACTGGGGGTAAGGTGCGTAACATGTACCAGAAAAGAAAGTAGTAGAGGAACTCGAAGTCGAAAAAAAAGCCAGCCTTACCTCCCCTTTTATAACTATTAGTGGGAACTCGCCGCTGAAAATCCACCCAGGAGCTTCACGAGACTGCGATGACCCTCGTGGCATCTCGCCATGTGGGGTTGCACTTGACAGGTGGCACAACCATACACCCAACAAAACTGCATTTACTACTTAGCACATTTTTCTGCCCATTCAACTCACATTTTCACTCCTCCAGACATTCTTTGCTGACGCAATCCACTTTTTCTTCGTCTCTACAGTGATTCTCAACACAGATTTTGTGCTCACACTATATGCTTAAACCAACGACTATCATCCATTCTTTCACATGACCTAACCATGCATTCACTGCTTTTTACCCTTTCATAATAAAACTCTGTAATACGTTCATGCCTCTCTTTATCAATTCTCTCACACCTAAACGCCCCAAAGATTGTTCATCGAACCATTGTAACTTTAGATCTAAACCTTTTATTCAGACCATAGATACTCTATAAGACATTAAACACAGTACAACTTACCATAACGCATAGACACGACGCATTCAAGACTTTAGTGGCTTCTTTACATCCACCAGAGGAATTTAATTGCATCCAGTCTCTTCTGCAAATTCACAACTTCATACTACAACTCGGCCACATCTTTCCTTAAGTCACATATATAAATACCTAAATTATATAAACTAAGTCAATTATCAAGTGCGTACCATATAGCATAATTCAACACAGAGGACTGTCTCACTCATAACATCAACCTGACTCTATTATCTTGCTCTTCCACCGAATAATCCTTTACCACCTCCAAATCTTCCTCTCAACCAATACTCTCAAACTTTCTTTCAATTCGCCACACCAAACCAAATTATAAGGTCCTATAATATAATATTAAGATATATACTATATATATTATATTATATCATATAATATATATATATATATTATATAAAAATTATATATATATATAAATATACCCGAGAAATGGAGACGGTGAAGAAGTCCGGTCACGCCGGAATGGGCAAACATTTTTCCGGTTCGGCCGAATTTTTTTTCAAATTCCGCGACGATATAATACTTAGAAAAAATTTTGTTTTTTTTGTTGTTTTAAATAACTTAAATCAAATCTTGGGGCAACTGGTGCATTCGTTGCTGTTAAGAATCCATACGATGATTACATACTTACAGTAAAACTGTCACGCAGTTTGGGACAATATTTAAACTTTTTCCTCAATATATTCTGTTTCTGAAAATGTAATAATTCTCTGAAAATGGGGGAGACTCGAAAGGAAGAGTAATTTGTGCTTAGTAACGGCTATGGTGTAAATTTAGCTTGTCATTTCCCAATAAGTAATCTTCTTTCCAGATTAGAATTTGATTTTTGTGTAAAAAAATTTCAATTCTTATAAGAAATATTCCTTTTGAAGAGCCACTGAATTTTCTTTTTTCCCTTGATGATTCTTCAGATGCACTTACACTTTCTTCAAACTTAATAAAACTAAGACAGGAGCATTAATTTCTTTTAAATAAATGCCCTGATGAGATTGTACTGCAAGATCAAGTTCATTGTATATAAGATCGTGTCTGAAATGAGTTGGATGACTTATCGCCTGACCCTTCTTCTGCTCTGTATTACTTTCTACCTTCAATTTTTGCATATTTCTTCAAAGCATCCATTTTCTACTAAAGTTCTCTTATTTCATAAAAATCAAGTCAGTTGTATGCTTGGTTCGAATACAGTATTAAAGACAATTATCTTGTTTTGATATATTCTATTGATCCTATCTCTTCCTTTTATTCAAAATCTACAACACTAATAGCTTATTCAGCTCTCTTTTAAAGTCTGACTTTTGTCATCCAGAGTTTGAGAGAATAAGCGAAGAGCTAAAATATGGAGAATATGAGTATTATGATTTTGCTTCTATAAGTTTCGTAATCCATGAGAAATTGTGAAAATCTTAGATTTTTTCAATATTTGCTATTTATTAGTCAGTGCAAAGCTTAAATGAATGATTGTTCTATATAATATAAACTTTGCAGAGGTCTTTCAAACATTCAACTTCTTTTAGAATCAATATTGCTATATCACTTGTAATATCTTTGAATGGATAATGGCTTAGTCAAATGTGATTCAATATTTGTATCTATTTAAGTTAATTATACTTGAATGATTGAAATGTGTAAATATTTCTACTTTTATTTTTATATCAGCATCTGTTATATTTGAGAAAATAAAGCATGTTTAATAACAAATTGAAGTTTATGAATAAACAGAAAAGTAGATATCTCAAAATTAATCCGCGTCAGTTTAGTGCTGCAGTTCGAAGATCATGGATTTTGTTAGGAGGATTTTCCAATTATTCATCAATAATTCAACACTCATAGTATTTTATTCAGAAAGAAACTTAGGAAATACTTGCTAATGGATAAAGTCCATTATTTTTAAAACATTTCTGGTAAGTCAGAGTGCAGTTAAAGAAATAAAGACCATCTTTGACTTATTTTAGCTCTCTAATTAGATCTGTATAAATTGATAAGCTGATAGGCCTATAGAAGATTCTCGAATACTGGAGCAATTTTCCTGTATGAAGTTGGTAAAATCTCTTACAAAATTTTGTTCTACTAGAAAAGATATTTTGGTTGAGAGGGCAATAAGTCTATGAATCATCTCTTCAGGATGGTGAATGGCTGGTTACCCATGCGATAAATTCATTATTTCTGGATTTGGGGCTATTGATAAGTCCAATCTTTTTGGGGGAGAATACTCTAGAACTCACTTTATCTCACGTTTGGATCTATTGCCTTTTTGTGTTTCCCCTGTTCTAGAAAACAAGAACCTCCCTTTTACTATTAAAATAGTTGGACTTCAGATAATTTCTTATCGATGAATGATTTCATATGTTATCAGTGGAATGGTTGGGTGTACAACGTAAGAATTATGTTGAAGTTTATAAATCTTTTTACATTTTCTATAGTTACGAGAGTTTTCATAAGAAATTCCGGTTCCGGCCGATTTTTTTGTGATTCCGGCTAATTCCCGGTTCCGGCGGACTGAAAATATTCAGTTCGGTACTACACGTAATATAGTTAATATAATGATATATATTATATATAATATGATATAGATATATATATATAATATACTACTAATATATATATTAATATATACTTATACTAAAATTATATATATATAGCAGATGCGATTCATGGATTTGGAGATTATAACAAAGTTGGAGGTTATAGTTCGGGGATTGGAGGAGGTCAATCTTAGTACCTTTATATGTGTAAGGGGGAAAAGGTAACTGTAATTTAATGGTATTATTTATTGAGTGTGTAGGAAGATATATGTTGATATTGTGTTGTAAGAGTGCGTCGAAGGAGTGAAGAACTAATTCGGGGAAGAATAAGGTGGCTTTAGGAGTGGTAGAGGATGTTCCTAAAATTGTTACTTGAAACAAATGATTTGGAATATGAGCGAAGAAAAAAAGGTGTATTTAGTATTGGATTTGCAGCAGGGTATATTAGGATTATAGGGAATCTAGTGGCAGTTTAGTGATATGGTGTTGGTTGGTAAGTCGGATAGAAATAAAGTAATGTAGACATAGTGAATGGCGTGTGGTAAATAAATAGTCGAAAGTATTATTAATAGTTTATATAGCGGAAGTGATACAGGGATGTGGTATGTCTCCTTAGCAATCCATTCTGTATATGGAGGAGGTTATGAAAGAATAGAGGTAAGAGGTTAGGATAAGAGTTAGAATGATGGAGAATAAAAGAGAGAGGAGATTCCTACTATTAATATGAGGAGATTTGTTTTGTGTGGTGCAATCTGAAAGAAGGTTTGAGAAGGACTATAGATAGATTGTAGGGTGTGTAAGAAAGGTTGAAATAAACGGATAAGGTAAGGTTATGAGTTGGATGGAGGACAGACTAGTGTGAAATATTTTAGATGGGAAAGCACTGGAAAAACGTGTCCTGAATTATATTTAGGATAAGGTTGGTAATAGGTATTAATAGATTTATATTTTATTTTGTAGCATCAATCAATTAGCTGAAGAACAAGGGAAGGTCCAGTGTATGAACTTTTTGCGTCTTCTTTGTTCTATAGACATATACATAGACATGAGTGTATGT
Source organism: Trachelipus rathkii (assembly GCA_015478945.1). Lineage (NCBI taxonomy): Eukaryota > Metazoa > Arthropoda > Malacostraca > Isopoda > Trachelipodidae > Trachelipus > Trachelipus rathkii. The sequence goes on from JABUQX010123432.1 coordinate 16,561, forward strand.
CTTCAAAACTTCAGGCATAAACGAAACATCAAGTGATTTATGTAAAGATTGAAGGTACCTGAAATCCAGTTCTTTCATTCTGGATATAAATTTCTCCGAGAAGATTTTAAATTCTTGCCTTGAAGAAAGATTGGAAACAATGAGATTTGAAAGTAATAAAGGTGTCTTTCCGGTGACAGCTTGGGATGAAGGGTATCCTGAATCATTCGAAATGCAGAGAAGCCTGAAGAGAATTATAGACAAGGAAAGTAGCAGTTTCTTTTCAATGGGTGGTTTGTGAGGAGGTATGGTTGGGCCGGGGCAAAGAATGAACCCCACATGACGAAGTATAGTTAAAGGGCAATCGTGTCGTGAAGCTTAGGTGGATTTATATGACTGCGAACGGTCTCTAAATTTGACATAAGGGGCGGTAAGGCCTGGGCTTGCTTTCTACTTGCTTCATATTCTAGCTATCTCATTTAATGTTTCGGTTATGTTACCACCTCTCAGTCTTGGGAGATAAGATGGGTTGATGATGATGACGATGATGATGATGTTGATTATATATATTTATAAATATATAAATAATAAATATATATATAGTAAATATTATATATATGTTTAAATATATATATTATTATTATTAAATATATAATATTATATTGCAAGTTGCATAAGTACTTTGTACTTATACAGTTACTTGTATTAACAAATTCAAGATACTTGTTTGATAATCGACAAATTCTAAGTACTTTACTTGAAAAAAATTGTATAAATATAATTATATATATATATAGTATATCTACTATATATAAAATATCATTATATATATATAGTAATTATTATACTATACTATATTATATATATTATATATTATATATATATATACTAGATAATATATATATACTATAAATATATAATAAATAATATATAGTTTATAATGAGAATGCTACACAAAACTCAGGAATTGAACAGAATGCATAAACTGGATTAGCAATATGCTCTTGTGTAGTTTATGAAATATGGGCAAAAACACCCCGCTGAAAGGACGCATCTTTTTTTTGGATAGGTCTCTACTCTCTCTCTTCTCTTCTTCTCTATCTTCTCCTCTCTCTCTTTCTCTTCTCTCTCTCTCTTTCTCTCCTCTTTCTCTTCATCTCTCTCCGTTCTTCTCTCTCTCCTCTCTAGTCTCTGTCTTCCTGCTCTCTCTCTCTCTCTTCTTTCTCTTCTCTTTTCTCTTCTATTTCCTTTCTCTCTCTTCTCTTCTTCTCCTTTCTTTCCGGCGTCTTTCTATCTCTCTCTCTCTCTCCATATAAAAAAAAAAACTGCGTCAGAACAAATACAATGACAGTACATAACATTGAAAATACTATGGAAGATAAATTTACCATGAGCAAATCGGAAAACGCTATTTATGGTAACAAACGATTCTAAACTATGATACAGCGGTAAGTTGTGGTGGTGAGACA
>JABUQX010123433.1:0-15000 GCA_015478945.1 Trachelipus rathkii
GTTGTACTTCGTTCAGTTATGATTTGGGGTGTTACAGCCGTTTTCGCATTTATCGTAAAACGGTGTTGCCTTATCGTTCCCGACTATTTCCTTTTATATATATATATATATATATATATATATATATATATATATATATATATATATATATATATATATATATATCACGTACCATGTCCCGCATTGCTGCAGAGTGGTGTTGGTAGTTGAAAGGTTTTGAGCTTATCAACACTATTCACGAAAAGCAAGCTTTGATAGAAGGGGGTTTTCAGCCCCTTGCTATCAGTCAAAGAATTTAAAAATTTTCTTCAATGACTCGATGACTTTGAGAAACGAGCTTTAACCGTTCTAGAAATTAAAGTTTCGAATTTTTTTTTTTTTTTTTTTTTTTTTTTTTTTTATTATATATATATATATATATATATATATATATATATATATATATATATATATATATATATATATATATATATATATATATATATATATATATATATATATATATATATATATATATATATATATATATATATATATATATATATATATATATGGTGCTTTCCCTCTTCAGATGACTGAAAATTTATTTTCTTAAGTAATGTTGGTGCTCTTGGTATTTATTACGAATTATAAAAATAAGAAAAGAAAAAAAAAGAAAAGAAAAGGAGCTTCACGGTCATTATTATTTCTTAAAATGCTTTTTTTTCAGTTATATATATATATATATATATATATATATATATATATATATATATATATATATATATATATATATATATATATATATATATATATATATATATATATATATATATATATATATATATATATATATATATATAAAACGAATTTTTTTTTTTTTCGTTTGGTAAAAACACGGCAATGCAGGGGGCTCGAGCCGACGGGGGACAGAGAGGGGACACGTTTACCATGTACAGGAGGAGATGGTCGGAGAACCCCCCGCGACGCGGAGCCAAGAGCGGGGGTTCCAGGGCCGCTCCCCGGAGAAGTTAGTCCCCCTTCGTCCACCAGAGGCCGAGAGAGACCCCGACTCTGCCATCTTTGCGGTTTACCTATGGTATTCCTTTAGTTAAAAAAAAGAATTTTACTTCCAAAAGCGGTTTTTAAAATATATTCGATGAATAATCAAGAAAAAAAAAAAAAAAAAAAAAAAAAAAAAAAAAAGTTAAATCCCATCCTTAGAATTTTCGGCTGATTCCAAATATATAATTTGATATAATATATATATATATATATATATATATATATATATATATATATATATATATATATATATATATATATATATATATATATACTATATATATATATAAATATATATATATATATAATGTACTTACTATATTAAAACATAAAAGGAACAGTGAAGCACAAAAAGAGGAAATTGTTTTTTATCCAAAATAAATTAAATTTTATTTTTTTAAAGCAGTATAATATCAAGGATGTGTACCTCTCCGATAAAAATTTTCTTTCCTGTCATATAAAGGTCCAAGGTCTATATATATATATATATATATATATATATATATATATATATATATATATATATATATATATATATATATATATATATATATATATATATATATATATATATTATTTTTAATTTTTTTTATATTTTTCTTTCTATCTAGTACACAATATAAAGGAGTTTTCGTTGCATTTGTGCTTACGAAACGTAAGAAATGCTCGAATTTGCGTTCGTTTTTGTTAAACTTAGCGCAAAATCGTAAGAAATGCTTACCACACGTAAAGAATTTCCGTAATTCTATAAAGTTGCTATTTCCTGTGATTGCTGAATTTACCACGTTCTTACGAAAATGTGCAAACAAAAAAATGACGGCGTGGTAGGGCCTATTCATTCAATAAAATCAGCTTTAAATCTAATTTCTTCCAAATCGATAAACTCCATCACAATAGTTGATCAATTTTTTGCAATATAAACCATTTTTTATTTATTTCTGTTTATCCGAAATCAACGGGCTCCATCACAGCATCTAATTCCAATTGCTTGAAAAACAAAAGTAAACCTCATAAGAAATCGTGTTCGTTTTTGCACGAAATTCAGGCAATTAGTTCAGGCAATCAGGAGTGCCAAAGAAATCCTATGGATGTTAAGTGTAGGTTTAAGTGTTTTTATATATAAAGATTCCAAAATTTTAAGTTCTTCATCTGTAAAAGCATTTTGAAAAATGGAGAATTTTTGAAGAGGTATAGGGTATTGAGGTCATAGTGATCTCTGACAGCTAAATTCTCTGGTTGAGAGATGGAGAGATTAGTTCGAAAGGAAATGTTCATGTGTTTGAAGGCTCGCATCTTTAGTTATTGGAAAGTTTGACCTACATAGTCGACGTTACAGTCGACACATTTATATTTGTAAACTCAAGTTCATGGAGATGCTTTCTTTAATCTTAAAGAAACTGCCAATTGAGTTGTTGTTAATAAAAGATATAAGAAACTTGCATTGTGGAAAGTTTTTGTTTAAAATGTTTTAATCTGAAAAGGAAGAACATTGGAAAGGGGTCCAATGCAGGGAAGCCAAGCATAAACAGGAAGTTTAGGAACATCATATGCTATAGTTTTAGGGCGATAAGTGTTATCGAGAAACGAGTAAACAAGTTTATCAAAAATGTTAGAGGGATAAAGGATAAAGCTAGAAAATTTACGGAGAAAGGTGATTTCTTCATGGAAAAACTTCCAATCAGAACAAATAACAAAGGCTTGTGTATGCTGGACCTTAGACCCGCAATTTTATGATTAAAGGAGATAGAAATAAAGAAATTAGTCCCAAGTAATGTATTAGTGGGATTGCGATAAATAAATTTGCAAGCCCACAAATACTTTACTTGGGACTAATTTCTTTAGTTATATCTCCTTTAATCGTAATTATAATTTAGACCGTTTTCGTTTTTGTCATTTGTGCTTACGCTCGATAAGAAATGCTCACCCAGTTTTAGCACTAATTTCCTGTTTAAACGACCACGATTTCGTGCTAGGCTTACTTTTGTTTTTAAACAATTGGAATCAGCTATTGTGATGGAGTACGTGGTTTTGGAATAAACAGAAATAAAAAAAATAACAAATGGTTTATATTACAGATAATTGATCAACTATTTGTGATGATTTAAAGCTGATTATATTGAATGAAAATTCATCAATTCAGACGGGGCCTACCACGCCGCCATCTTGTTTGTTTACATTTTTCGTAAGAACGTGCTTAAATTCGGCTAGCACGGGAAATAGCAACCTTACAGAATTGAGGAAATTCCTTACGTCTGGAAAGCATTTCTTACAATTTTTCGGTAAGTTTGACAAAAACGAACGCAAACTCGAGCATTTCTTACGTTTCGTAAAAGCCAAGATATAAAAACGAAAACGGCTTTATATATATATATATATATATATATATATATATATATATATATAATAATATATATATATATATATATATATATATATATATATATATATATATATATATATATATATATATATATATATATATATATATATATATATATATGTCAGGCGACTCTATATATTTTCTGCGCTCGTACTCATCATGTGTTAACATTATAGAAACGATCGATACTTTACAAATATCAAAATGCTACGATAAAATTCTCTTATTTTTTGTGAAAATGGGTCAAATGAATGAAAATATTACATAATAAATATAAAAGATTATGTAAAATTGAAGCAAAGAGTGTAAGAATCATCGCTATTAAATAATGCTATTTTTCAATCCATTAAAAAAGGTGACTGTTCGTGCTCAAATCGAATAGCGGAGATTGTATGCGTGAGAATCTAGCCTATAAAATTGTTGTTAAATTGTTGCCTTTTGGATCTCTAAGTTACCTTTTGATGTTGCCATTCTCTTTAAGTATAAATAAGGAGAGACTACTTTATTTATTTTTAAGTTTAAACACACATTCACACACATATATATATATATATATATATATATATATATATATATATATATATATATATATATATATATATATATATATATATATATGCTATATATATATATACCGATATATATATATATATATATATATATATTGGAGTCATGAACGATATATATTATTTTAACACTTTTATTTTTAATAAACGTGATGAATCTTAATGCGCGAGCAACACGTTCCTCGCGAGCTACGGCCTGGGCACCGCCGCAGTGTAGAGAACAGTATGATTTCGTTAACCAGTGCTGCGATATATATATATATATATATATATATATATATATATATATATATATATATATATATATATATATATATATATATGTATATATAATATATATATATATATATATATATATATATATATATATATATATAAATATATATATATATATATATATATATATATATATATATATATATATATATATATATATATATATATATATATATGTATATATATATATATATAAATATATATATATATATATATATATATATATATATATATATATATATATATATATATATACAGTATATATTAGTGATGGCATCAGATGTCACTTTTTCACCGCGGATACGAATGTTTGGTGATTTAACATCCGCAGATGCGGATGTTTGATATATATATATATATATATATATATATATATATATATATATATATATATATATATATATATATATATATATATATATATATATATATATATATATATATATATATATATTATATATATATTTTTTTATATTTTTATATATATTGCAGTTTTAGCCACAATCTATTAATATAGTTGTTACCAGGGGTGTGAGACGGGGACCCAACTCAAATGCACCACCCCACCAACCTCTTTCCTAAGAAAGAGATTTTACAATGGATTATATACTTTTGCACTAGTATTGAAATGTAAATATAGGAAGGTTGTGAAACATCAATTTTACGCCTTTTTCTGCTGGGAGTCTGTTTCTCTTTTCATCTATTAGCCCAACATTGCTAAATACTCTCTCACTTGAACACTAGTTGGAGGACAGGCCACATATTTCCTTGCAAGTTTACTTAAGCGTGGATAAACATTTTGCTTAACACTATACTCCGCCAACTTATAGGATCGTCGTTTTTCTTGGTGATAGTTTTCAATCATTTGCACTACATCTTTTGGTAATGCGTGTTTCTTCATTACTACTGGACTGTAGAAATTCTTCCAGTGAATCTGTTATTGATTTACTTGTAAAAGATGTTGGTTCTGTAGATTTCGTTTATTTCCTTTTAATGGGTGGCGAATTAATAGACTATTCGGATTGAAGTTTTTCAACTGCAACACAAAGGCGCCGATTTAACTTGTTCCTAACTGTTATTTTTGTGAAAATGGGTCAAATGAATGAAAATATTACATTGCAATAGTATGAAGATCATTAATTTCCACAGAACTAAAGCGTATTTTTAGCTCTAGTTTTATGACATCTTTCATTCTTTTTAAACCGTCATTATTTTCATTTGAAGATGGTTCAAAATTCTTCCTTAGCGTTGAGATTAATGGTATTACATCGGAGACAGAAGCTGTAGAGGCGCTGATTTTTTTCCATCAATAATCTCATGTGACTCTGTTGACTCAAATTATTATGAACTTCATGATGAGATCATGAGTCATCATTACACAGTTGAATCGAGTCCAATGTCTCTCATTTAAATTTGCTTTGAGATTCATCTTAAGTATTTTTATTATAAAATTCTTTATCAAATCTCGACAATAAATATCCGCGCAACATCCGCAGGGAAAAGCGCGGATGCGGAGACGGATCTTAAATAATGTGCGGATGCGGATGTTATCTGCATCATTAATATATATATATATATATATATATATATATATATATATATATATATATATATATATATATATATATATATATATATATATATATTATTTCTTATTTTTGTTTATATATATCTATATATATATATATATATATATTTATATATATATATATATCTTTGCTATATATATATATATAATATATATATATATATATATATATATATATATATATATATAACTCTTTCTCTATATATATATATATACTATATTGAGCCATATAGGACGAGAAAAGATCGGTATCGGTATCGGGTATCGGCAAAAATTTTGGTATCGGTATCGGTATCGGTATCGGCAGTGAAAAAATTGCGAGTACTTGTATCGGTATCGGTATCGGCCTCAAATTTTGGTATCGGTGCAACACTAATATATATATATATATATTCTACATCATCTCCCAGGTAGAACTTTCGCTCTGTCAGTTGGGCCAGCATCTTCTTTCTTTTGCCCTTGAAACTCATTATCCTGGAGCACTGAAAACTCATTCTCGGTGGTTCTCGTAGCTACTCCTTGAGTTATATACTCAAGTAGGGTTTTCTTTACCCTTTCAATGAAACTAGCATCTTCTTTCATTTGGCCTCTAATATCGTTCTTCCAGAGCTCTCCTGAAGATCGTGGTTCTAAGCGCAAAAGTTTCCGATACTGATCCAGGAGTTGTTATTCAAGCAAAAAAATGTAAAGGGCTGGGTTGCTAGCCCTGTCGCCCTAAAACTGTGCGAAGAAAGTCTTCTTATGTCCCAACTACGTCAAATATCCATTCTTCTTATATATATATATATATCCTTCACAATGTTATTATATCAATTTTTAAAAAAAATTATTTGTATTTTACATAAAAAAAATTGCTTATAAAATTATTTAAAGTTTTAAATTATTTAAGTACACCTTGTCAAGACAATCGAATCGTTGACAATCGCAAAAATCATCGATCACCAAAAAAATGACAATGCAATCGATGTATCGACAATCGGAAAATGAACAAACTGAAGCCTAATTTCATGAGCTGGTTATAATTCCTGTAGCATCACTTTTTACATTTTCATTGCATTACACACAAAATGTACGAAAATATAAGAAAAAAAATAAATATGACCATTTTTGCACATTAAATGTTTACTGCCCCAATACGGTGTTTATAGTAATTGGACTGAATGGAACTCAAAGAAAAAAAAACTAATTGTATTGATGTATCGAATGACTGAGTGAAAATATTCAATTACCATATTTTCAATAGAGAATTTATAAATAATTGATTGAACACGTACTCCGATGTTCAATTATCCCGAAATCCGATAATTATGCAAATCACAAAATACTAATAATTGCTATCGAATTACGATAAGTCTGATAAGAAAAGGGGTAGTAAACTAGTAATTAGTTGTTGTGGGTAGATAATAAGCTGTATGTAAAGTTTATATAAATTTATAAGCATTTTGAATCCACAGAAATCTCTATGAAAATATTTATGGGCTCCTGCATGTAGGGCAACTAGAATTAATAATTTTTTTACAGGCTGAGTCAACATAAAAATAGTATCAAAAAATTATTTGAAGCTTTTTTTATTTATTTGTGCATACTTTATGTCTATAGCTTAAATAACTTCCTTGCTCTTGTAAACGACATTCGCGATTTTTGAAGTTTTATTATACCCCATTATCAATCTTATTAGTGCCCATTCTACTTCTTAGAGCTTTCCCACAAAACACTGATTAGACCCCAACTGTAACTTAAGGAGTTAGTAAACATCTGCTTAATTAGTGAAGCCAATAAAATACTGTGAAAATCCTTTACTTTTTTATGGGTTTACATGACTTCTTATGCTCTTAATCAATCCCCATCTCTTATTCGAGTTCAAAACATTGTTAAATCTTTGTTTTGAGGTGTAACGGATATAAGTGAAGAACCTTTCTACTTGTATATTAAAATGATTAGAAATCATTTGAAACCACTAGTGATCTGCACAAACATCGCACAGCTAGTCAATAAATATTTTTTGAATCTATTCTCATACAAGCTATCCTATCTAATGTAAAATCCTGCGTCTTCAAAGTAGGTATGTGCTCACTTTGGCATATTCTCTGCTAAACTTTCCAGAGAACATTTTGGCATATTTCTGGGAGTCCCATTAGGTCTTATAATCAGAGCTTATGCTAATTAATTAGTTACTGAATAGAAATAACATTCTCAAATATGCTGAGATAGACGAATACTTGTCAAACGGACCTTCATTAGCATAGGTTTCCTCATTTGCTTCATTAAACGAAAATATTCAGATTATCGTTCTTCTTGTACATAGAGGCGCTTTATATTCCATTTTAATTAATTTTTTTCGTTATTAAATAATTTTAAAAAACGTAAATTTGAGAGAAACACTTAAAGAAATCTATGTATAAAATAAATAGTAATTTTTTTTATGTAAATAATACAGCTTAAACGTAATACTCCGAGGTGAGTGTAATTTGACACATTTCCTCCTTGAACTCTTTCTCACCAATACTAACAGTGCTCTTGAATATTATAATAATAATTAATAACATATGTGAAATATATAATTATATAATTAATTATATATATATATATATTATATATTTATATTATATATATATATAATATATATATTATATATTATATAATATATATATATATATTAATATATATATTATTAGTGATTAAGCATCACCGAGATTTCATAACTGTGGTATACGGTATCACGGTGGTATTGGTCGATTTTTTAAGAGTGTATCAGTGTAATCGAGGAAATTTTGATAGTAGTAGTATATCAGGTAGCGGTAATCTGAGGTATAACGGTAAATATTATTGCCGAATAACTATTACCGCATAAACCTATACACATTTTGCGTTATCTTAAAATTGTTTCACGATAATATTAATTATTTATATATATATTATAATAATTATTATAAGAAAGTAATAATGGTATATATTTGTAATACGTAGTTGGGATATGAAATATAACAAGAAAGAATATTATATTCCCTTCGTCAACTGATTATTAAGTGAGCGACTAAGGGCTATGCAACTAACTATACATGACCTCTATATTAATAAATCAAAATTTATTATATGTTTTTGGCTACTTAGAATAATTTATATACATATATATATAATTATATATATATATATTATTATATAATATATATAATATACTTAATCATTACCCTGGATCATCAAATGATATTAGCGGGAACTTTATTGCGGCTTAATAGTAAACTACAACGAAATTCTTCAAGGAGATGATCAGTGAAGAACGGATAAATATGAATGAGCATTCCATAATATATGTAAAATAGAGAATGCTAGTTCAATTATGAAAGATATAGTATATATATATAGGTTGAATATAAATATAACCCTATACTATGATAATAGTATATATATATTATAACTTACTACTAATAGGAGTATATAAAGCTTACTGATATATATATAGAAAAACTAATACTAATTGGGCCTAGATATATATATATAAGTATATATATGTTAATATCATATATATAGAGTAATGTGAGAGTTTCCCTCAGGGCAGAACGTATCATACAATAAATAGGAGCTGTAAAATAAATAAACAATTCGAGTCATGACAAAGGTATGAGTAGAGGAAGACGTCTGCGCTATTTCATACAATACATCGTATCACAGAATGCAGGAGTATAATTGTTATTAATACATAACCATAAGGAGGTATAGAACAAATATGAATAGCTATAGGATGAATGAGAAAACTGTAATGAAATAATTATTAAATATTGATAAATATAAAATATAATAATGCAACACAAGATATTGATATTACATGGCTCGAGAGATTAAAAAGTTCAAAATCAGAAAGGTAAGTTTTATGTATATTAGGAATCACACAAGAAATAAATATAAATTAAAGTAAAGAGCAGACACCATAAAATAAAAACGAGGAGAGAGTAAATAACCTGAAAAGAGAGAGAAAAGGAAATAGATAAGTTCAGGCAAATCAGGAGTGCCAATAGAAGTTTTATCTAGAGATATTTAAGTGTAGAAATTTAATTTGTCCTTTCATATATATAGAAAACAATACTCGCCATTTTTAATTTCCGGATATACCCACAAATTTTGAGAGAGCTTGTACATCACAAGAAGCATCTCTGAAGAATAGAGGAATATTTTGAAAAAGATAGGAGGGAGTGACAACACCTTTTGTATTAATAAACACTTCTATTATATTTTTTAATGACCAGAAATATGCCATGAATCTTTAATGCGCAAGAGGATCAACATTTAAATACGAATAAACACGACAAAAGGAATACGTTGCTCACTGGCGAGCTACGCGCTGGGCAAGCGCGCCGAACTTTAGTTTGTTACCCTCGTAGAATAGTATAGGGCCTATATTATATATAAATATATAAGCACCCTTTATTATTCTATCAGTTTTTATATATTTATATTTATTAATATGTTTTTTAATGTATTACTTCGTAAATATAATTTAAAATTAATACACTTTTCCAAATAAATATATATATATATATTATATATATTTATATATATATATTAATATATTATATATATATATATAAAATAATATATTATATATATATATATATATACTTAATATATATTAAAAATCTATTACCTATATTTATTATATATATATATTATAAACTATTCAGGTATCGTAAGTTATTCAGGTACTAAAAATTTAGGTAGGAAGTTATACTATAATTCGAGATAATTTAGTAAAATAAATAAATTAGTAAGCACTATTATGTATCGGTATCTAAGGTGAATAACTAGACAATTTATGGTATCGGTGCTAAACATTATATTATAAATTAATTATATGAATATTGACCTAGATTAACATCCTCACCAATTATAACCCGCACTATACTATTATTAAATGAATCTCACGTTCTGACATCCGCATATAAGTCATTATATCTATATCATGCGGATAGTATTGAATCAGGCTGATAAGTATTTTTTATTGTCGGGAATTTATAAAGGTAATTATTATATTATTAAAGTAAAATATTATAGATTGAGAATCTTACCAAAATGACCTAAATTATTAATAATAAGAGTAACCATATTATGGATATTATAGAATTCTACTTTGATGTTAGTTTATTAGACTTACATTATAGATCATCTAATCATGAAAGTTATCATAAAATAAATTTATAGAAGATTACATACCTAGAGTCTACATGATTAATTGATTGGTACTAAAATAAAATCAGCAGCCTATAACAGCTATTCACTAGTACTCAGTAGATAGTAATACATAATTCAAACGTCATAAAAGTAGAAGAATTTAGTACCATTATATTATCTACAATAAATGATAATATAATACGTTTTAAAAAAATGAAAGATGTCATAAAACTAGAGTTAAAAATACGCTTTTAAGTTATGATGGACACATTAATGATTATCATACTATATTGTCAAATAACTTATATTATTAGTATCTACACCTGTTATATATAGCACTGTTACTTTATATAAATACACACAATATTATATTAGTAAATAAAGTATTAAATATAATCGTCAATACCTACTATATGGATTGATTGTAGAGTTTGAGAATATATTAAAATACTTCATAATCTCACGAATTGAGTCTATATTTAATCTTAGTCAAATCATAAATTATAAAAGAGAAATATATAATACGAAATATTTCTATACAGACTATATCAAATATATCTTTTTAACAAGTAAAATATCAATAATAAAGAATTCATGGTATAGAATTTTATCTACAGTACCAGTAAGTAATATCGTATAATAATAGATATCACACCACTATTTATTACTCAACTCAATAATAATATATATGAGATGTATAAGTAATAGCAAAATGTATTATAGTAAACTATAACGTACTCAATATTTGATAAAAATATACAATTCATTAAGATAAAAATATTAACTAATCATATATTGTAGTTTGGATAATTTAATATCAGTATACAATAAATTATTTATATATTTAAATAATATTAGCTCGACTGCAGGTAACATCCGACATCTCAAAGCAAGTCCACACAGCAACACATTTATTAAAGCAATCCGCATCACGCATACCGTGGACCAAATGGGCCGCAATTAACGTCTCCTAGGTTCAGCAATCCGCAGCGATTATGTGAAAAGATCGCATCCGATTGTCCGCATGGCCCCGCGATTTAGCCTGCGGATGTTGCGCGAATGTAGGATATTGTCGAGATCTATGATAAAAGCATACTTCGTGTTAAATAAAATTAGAACTTACAGGAGTGAATCATGAAAGAAAAATGAATAATGAAAATGAAAATCAGCAGTCCAATTCAATAACGGCTTGATATTCCATATCTTCTTTATGATTGTTCAAAACATTCCCAACTCGCCATGGAATAGTTACACCTTTCATAGATTGAGAAAAGAAGTATTGCGTCAAATCAACCTCTTGCTTCGTCACGCCAGTTGGGTGATCGAAAGTATAACATTCTATGTAATGTGGGAAGAATGAGGCGATCATATCAACCACTGTATTTAAGCTGTGTGAAAGCCATTGGTGAAACATCAATCTACCAAATAATATCAGCGCCTAATAAAGCTTGTCATCTGACGTAATACCATTAATACTCATTACGCTAAGGAAACATTTTAGAACTACTTCATTTTAAAATGATGACGGTTTAAAACGAATGAAAGATGTAATTAAACTAGAGCTAGAAAAAGGCTTTAGTTCTGTGGAATTAATGACCTTCATACTAGTTTTAATACTATTGGCAACTTACTTAGATCACCGTTATAAAGGCAAGTTATTTTTTATTTGTAACAATATTAGAACAAGTTAAGTCGTATACTTTGTGTTGCAGTTGAAAAACTTCAATCTCGAACACGTCTATTAACATCGCCAACCGCATATAAAAAGAATAAAATAATCGAAATCTACAGAACCAACACCTCTACAAGTAAAATCAAATATACATAGATTCAATAGGATAGAATTTCTAACAGAATCCAGTAGTGATTTGAAGAAATACACGCACATTAACAAAAAGATGGTAAGTGCAAATAGATCTGATACAACTATCAACCAAGAAAAAACCGATTAGATTCAAATGATGATCCAATCAGTTGGGTGGAAGAAGTGTACAGCAAATGTTTACCCGTCCACTCTTGAAGTAAACTTGTGCAAAGAAAATACTTGGCCTGTCCTCCAATCTATTGTTCCAAGTGGAGAGAATATTTAGACAATGCTGGGCTAATATTATGATGAAAAGAGGAAACAGACTGCTCAATCAGAAAAGGCAGAAAAAATTGATGTTTCTCAAGGCACAACTTTTCTATATTTGAATTTCAATACTAGTGCAAAAGAGTATATAATCCATTATAAAATCTCTTTCATTAAGCGGAGGTGTGGGACAAGAGGTTGATGAGGGTGCATTTGAGTTTGGATCCCTCGTCGCCGCAAAACCCTGGTAACCAATTATATTAATAGATTGTGCCTAAAACTCAGGAGCAGGGGGCATAATATATATATATATAATATATATATATATTATATATATATCATATATATATAAAATATATATGTTGTATACATCAAACATCCGCATCCGCATCCGCACCGCGGATGTATAAAATCAAACATCCGCATCCGCATCCGCGGATGCGAAAAAAAATGACATCCGCTGCATCACTAATATATATATACCGTTAATATATATATATATATATAATAATATATTATATATATATATATATTAATAATATTATAGATATATATAATATATAAATATTCTATATAGTATTATATATTTATTTATTTATATATATATATATATATATATATATATACTATATATATGAATTTTATATTTATAATTTTTATTTTATTTCTAATTTATTCAAATTTGAAATAAATTGATATGTGCAAATAAAATATTAATTACATTTTATTATTTTTTATGTTTATTTTCATCTTGTATTATCAACAAAGAATGTTTTTACAAATATTAAAATTCCTTTTTATTTTCAACACAAATTGTTTGAAATCTCAGGTATTTTCAACGCTTCTTTGAATTTCATTAAATGAATTTCAAAGCTTAAAATAATTATAATAATAATAATAATAATGAATCTATAATAATAATAATAATAATAATAATAATAATAATAATAATAATAATAATAATAATAATAATAATAATAATAATAATAATATAATAATAATAATAATAATATTAATATTAATATTAATATTAATATTAATATTAATATTAATATTAATATTAATATTAATATTAATATTAATATTAATATTAATATTATAATAACAATTTTCTTTTTATTAAAATTAAAATTAATAATTAAATTTAATATAAATTAATTAATTAATTTTAATTTTATATTTTTAATATTAATTATTTAATATTAATATTAATTTTAATATTAATGTTAATAATTAAATTAATATTATATTAATATTAATTAATTCTTTTTAATATCATATTATTTCTTAATATAAATAATATAATAAATATATATGATAATATATAATAATAAAAAAAAAAAAAATCTAATAAATAAAATAATAAAAATATAATAAAAAAAATTAATAATAATAATAAATAAA
The DNA here is from genome assembly GCA_015478945.1 of Trachelipus rathkii. Taxonomy (NCBI): domain Eukaryota; kingdom Metazoa; phylum Arthropoda; class Malacostraca; order Isopoda; family Trachelipodidae; genus Trachelipus; species Trachelipus rathkii. Next base: position 14,493 of record JABUQX010123433.1, read on the forward strand.
ATATAATATAATATAATAATAAATAATGTAGTAAATAAGGAGACGATTTTCAATCTGGGTTGGATATCATAAACGGGTGGGAAATGGAGGGACAACAAATAACTAACACTTAACGTCTTAGAGTTCTTATGGATGATGTGATTATTAGTGAATTTTTATCGATATGGTTACGGAGGGATGAGTGTAAAGAAAGATCTTAGAGCAGCGTTTCTCCAACCTTTTAAGTCTCGCGAACCCCGAAAGCCAAAACGCATAAAGTTTGTAACCTCGCGACCGCAAATATTTTACGCCCATATATAAGTAATTATATATATATTAGGTAATATATATATATATACTATATATGTATATATAATATATTATATATTATATATATGATATATCGTATATATATATAATATATAACTATAATATATATATATACTATATATATTATATATATATTTAGATATAGTATATATATAATATATATTTATAAATATATGGTAATAAGTAGTTATACTAGTAT
>JABUQX010123433.1:25000-32500 GCA_015478945.1 Trachelipus rathkii
ATCGTCATTATTGATATACCAATACATAACCTTTAAATTTAATGATTTACAAAGTGAAATTAATAATAATAATAATAATAATAATAATAATAATAATAATAATAATAATAATAATAATAATAATAATAATAATAATAATAATAATAATAATAATAATAATAATAATAATAATAATAATAATAATAATAATAAATGATTTTGTTGCTTTTTCAAAATTCCTCCAGAAATATTTCTTTCTACTGAAGAAATTTTCTTTAATATTATCCTAGAATAAAATAAAACTATTGATTTAATTACAGTACCGAGCTTTCGTCCGTATACTTCGGACATTTTCAAGGAATAATTTTTATTTTATAAGATTTTAACAATTTTGATAAAATAAATGTCATATAAACTAATAGCAAAAATAAATTAATTAAATTTATAATTTTAAAAGTTAGAAAAGTTAACGTACATTGACTTTTTTGTTATTTAAAAATGTTTAAAAAATTGAACATTTCATTATATTTTATATTTATCACTGGTTTATGTTTCCTTAAGAGCAACGATTCCCCGAGGCGCAATTCATAAAAATCATTTTTCTTGTTATGATGGAGAAGCTTTCTTTTATGTTGTTATCGGGATTTTTGTGGTGTTCTTCTTTAAAATGTTGAAATATTTTACTCGGCTTATACTTATGTTGCGACATTCTCATGTTGAGGGTATTCGTTGTGTATCCGATATAAGCGGCGTTACATCCACTTTCAGAACATTGAAATCGGTACACAACGTTACTACTCTCACCATCCGAAAGCGCTTCACGAGTAGAGAAGCACGAGCTTAGTTTCAATGGCTTATAATAAGACCCTAATATGAGCTTCTTCCCGTCTTTTGTTTTAATATGCTCTTTTAAATTTAATTTTAATTTGTTTTATTCCTCTTTATTCTAATAATAATAATAATAATAATAATAATAATAATAATAATAATAATAATAATAATAATAATAATAATAATAATAATAATAATAATAATAATAATAATAATAATAATAATAATAACAATAATAATAATAATAATAATAATAATAATAATAATAATAATAATAATAATAATAATAATAATAATAATAATAATAATAATAATAATAATAATAATAATAATAATAATAATAATAATAATAATAATAATTTCCAAAATACTTTTTATATTTTTATTTATTAATTCCATTATTATTGCATATATTTATCTAAATTATTATTAATATCTGCTGCTTCTGAACGTAGACAATAACAATACGATAATAATGAGTCAAGCCCCGATCCCTGAAGACACCTTTGTGATCACCTTAAGAGTCTTTCTAGCTATGAAGAAATTGTAGTCGTTTCAAAGTGTTATTGTTATTATTATCGAAAGCTATAAAATATTGGTATTTATTATTATTATTATTATTATTATTATTATTATTATTATTATTATTGTTATTGTGTGTGTGTGTGTATTATTATTATTATTATTATTATTATTATTATTATTATTATTATTATTATTATTATTATTATTATTATTATTATTATTATTATTATTATTATTATTATTATTGTTGTGTGTGTGTGTGTGTGTGTGTGTGTGTGTGTGTGTGTGTGTGTGTGTGTGTGTGTGTGTGTGTGTGTGTGTTTTAGTATTATGTCTATATTTATAGCGTAGTGGGTGTATCATATTATTATTATTATTATTATTATTATTATTATTATTATTATTATTATTATTATTATATTATTATTATTATTATTATTATTATTATTATTATTATTATTATTATTATTATTATTATTATTATTATTATTATTATTATTATTATTATTATTATTATTATTATTATTTTTATTATTATTATTATTATTTTTATTTTTATTATTATTATTATTATTAGTGTTATTATTATTATTGATTGTTGTAGTAGTAGTGACTGATATATTTAAAAACCTAACCCGTCATACGTTTGTTAGGAAAACCTTAATAATAAATAATTAAATTAATAAATCTAATAAACAAAATATGGAGACATTTATATAATAATAATAATAATAATAATAATAATAATAATAATAATAATAATATATAATGACAATAGAAATAATAATAATAATAATAATAATAATAACAATAACAACAACAATAATAATAATTAATAATAATAATAATAATAATAATAATAATAAAAATAATAATAATAATAATAATAATAATAATAATAATAATAATAATAATAATAATAATAATAATAATAATAATAAAAAATAATAATAATATTATCTATATATATATATATATATATATATATATATATATATATATATATATATATATATATATATATATATATATATATATATATATATATATATATATATATATATATATATAAACATCCTCCAATTCATATCTCTTCAGAATTGGTTAATTTCATTTTGTCAGAATTGAATCATCAAAGTTGAGGCATCAAAATATTGAGTGTGTGTGTGTGTGTGTGTGTGTGTGTGTGTGTGTGTGTGTGTGTGTGTGTGTGTGTGTGTGTGTGTGTGTGTGTGTGTGTGTGTGTGTGTGTGTGTGTGTTTGTATGTGTATTTATGTGTGTTTAGGTGTGAATGTGTTATTTCAGTTTTGAAATTATTATACACCTTCCCGATATTATTTGATAGTATTAAAGCGCACATACAGATAGATGTGATTCATGAGTATTTATATATATATATATATATATATATATATATATATATATATAATATAATAATATATATATATATATATATCTTCTTCTTCTTATATATATATATATATATAGTCAATTATATTATGGTTTTAAGGAAAATTTAAGGCATTAAGGATCTTGCTGCCTATTAATATCTACGGTATTTAAGAAAATTATTTTTTTTTATAAGATATGACCACCACACATTTCCAGTATTAAGTACTTAACTTTAAATATTACTACACAGTGCATCAACTAGACACTCATCCTTTTTCTTTTCTCCCTTTTCCTTTATCGCTTGGGAGATGTCGACCTCATGCGATGGAGAAGGTGATTTGGTGCCACCACATAACTGCCGACTTTCTTTGGTACACTTGTCTGTAACGTTTTCACCTTGTCTTTAGGACTACACTCCTTTTAGAGTCGTCAGAGTTTTTCACCTTATCTTCAGAGCTACTCTCCTCTTCGATTCGTCTGGGTTTTTCACCTTGCCTTTAGAACTACACTCCTTTTAGAGTCGTTAGGGTTTTTCACCTTACCTTTAGAACTCTCTCCTTTTCGAGTCGTCAGGGTTTTTCACTTTGCCTTTAGAACTACTCTCCTTTTCGAGTCGTCAGAGTTTTTCACCTTACCTTCAGAGCTACTCTCCTCTTCGAGTCGTCTGGGTTTTTCACCTTGCCTTTAGAACTACTCTCCTTTTCGAGTCGCCATGGTTTTTCACCTTGCCTTTAGAACTATTCTCCTTTACAAGTCATCAAGGTTTTTCACCTTGCCTTTAGAACTACTCTCCTTGTCGAGTCTTCAGAGTTTTCCACTTTGCCTTTAGAACTACTCCCCTTTTCGATTCGTCAAGGGTTTTTCACCTTGTTTTAGAAACTACTCTCCTTTTCGAGTTGCCAGGGTTTTTGACCTTGCCTCTAGAACTACTCTTCTTGTCAAGTCGTCAGGAATTTTCACCTTGCTTTTAGAACTACTCTTCTTGTCGAGTCTTCAGGGTTTTTCCCCTTGCCTTTAAAACTACTTCCCTTTTCGAGTCGCTAGGGTTTTTCACCTTGCTTTAAGAACTACTCCCCTTGTCGAGTCTTCAGGGTTTTTGACCTTGCCTTTAGAACTACTCTCCTTTTCGAGTCGTCATGGTTTTTCACCTTGCCTATAGAACTATTCTCCTTTTCGAGTCGTGAGGATTTTTCACCTTGCTTTTAGAGCTACTCTTCTTTTTGAGTCGTCAGAGTTTTTCACACTGAATTTAGAACTACTCTCCTTTTCGAGTCGTCAAGATTTTCCACTTTGAATTTAGAACTACTCTCTTTTTCGAGTTTTTAGAGTTTTTCACCTTACCTTTAGAACTACTCTCCTTTTGGAGTAGTCAGGGTTTTTCATATTGAATTTACAACTACCCTCCTGTTCTTAACCGAAAATCGGTCGACTGAACGCTCAGATATCATACCATACTTTTTTTCCTCTTCCTATCAGTATCCTCAATTCTTAAAACCAATGTTCTACTAATGTTTGAAAAGACGTTGCTCTCGTGGTTCTAATTTATGGTTCTCTGAATTTTCTACCTTTTGGTTTAGGTTATCTTATCATTCAACGACTCATATTAAAAGTTTTGTTTATTTATATCCTACTTTTACTGATTATCCTTAACAATATATGTACTCCACTTGTAAAGTATGGAGCACACTTTCTTTCTTTATTTTCCAAACTTTGCTTGATATGCACACTTTCAAACTTAATTTTAGCCTTTGATGTATTTAGTGTAGTCCTTTGGCCCATACCCATTAGAGAAGAATATATATATATATATATATATATATATATATATGATATATATATATATATATATATATATATATATATATATATATATATATATATATACTATAACTACTATATATATATATGGGAGAAATAGGAGGGGGCAAGTAGAGGGCCATTGCCCCCTGGAATGTTCAAAGCTTTGCTCATCTGAAAAAGTTCCAAAGAAGCTTTTTGCTTTGCTGAAAAAAATTATATATATATATATATATATATATATATATATATATATATATATATATATATATATATATATATATATATATATATATATATATATATATATCTATATATATATATATATATATATATATATATATATATATATATATATATATATATATATATATATATATATATATATATCAAACAACTTTCCCGCGAAAAAGCAAATTTGCAAACTTGCACAATAGCCTACAGCCCTACCTCTCTAGCCTCCCCTACTCTGCCCTCCCCTATTCCTGGCTGTAACTTCAGTTAAAATATATTTCAGACTTATGAACTGTACGACAACTGATAAATTTTTGCCATAAAAAGAGAGCTCTTTTTAGGGCAACAATTTATCATTCTCTTTGTTTTTTAATAATGGGAGGATCCAATATTGGGAATTTTGGGACCCCATTTTAGCCCCACCTAAAAATGGACATAAAATTCTTAATTTTCAGACAATTTTGATGGGGAAAATAGCAAACCGCAGCTTTTTTTGACCTCTAGAACGTCATTTTCAGGTGTTTTTCTGTCTGTAGTCATTGTTTCGGCGTTTTCATTTTTTCAGAACCTAATTTTTTGACATTTTTTCGTATCAACTTCTACGTTTGCTTTTAACCCCATCAAAATTGTCTGAAATTAAGAATTTTATGTCCCTTTTTAGGTGGGGGCTAAAATGGGGTCCCAAAATCCCCAATATTGGATGCTGCCCTTAGGAAACTGAAATAAATATATATATTTAATGGGAAACTACTTTGAAAAGTGTCCTAATTATTATTATTATTATTATTATTATTATTATTATTATTATTATTATTATTATTATTATTATTATTATTATTATTATTATTATTATTATTATTATTATTATTATTATTATTATTATTATTTTATTATTATTATTATTATTATTATTATTATTATTATTATTATTATTATTATTATTATTATTATTATTATTATTATTATTTTATTATTATTATTATTATTGAAATTTAATATGAATTTGATTCTTTTTCTAAGTTTTTTTATTTTTATATGTTTTATTTCAATTATTATAATTTTTGGGAGTGAAATTATGAAATTTTTATTACTTGCTACCAAGATTTCTACATTTAATACCTATTTATCTAACTTTCGCTTTAAATAAACTTCTTTTAAAAGTCTCGCAATTTTTTTTATCTATTTTATATATATATATATATATATATATATATATATATATATATATATATATATATATATATATATATATATATATATATATATATATATATATTTATATATATATATATATATATATATATATATATATATATATATATATATATATATATATATATATATATATATATAAGATTGTGCTAGCAAATTTAAAAAGGAAAAAAAATTATTTTAAATTATCACAATGGATAAATTTGTAATTAAGAGGCCTCGCCTTAGTGATAATTATAATTACTCTTTGACTGAACAAACCACTGACACATTGAATGATGGTACTGGTTCATATTTTAGTGTTAATGCAAATGGCAGTGCTAATGCCGTCCCGAGTATTGTCGGCACCTGTATTAATCATATGAATGAAGCTTCCGCATCTGCCGTAGAACCAACTGTTGAAAATCGTTGTTTGGATATTGGAAATTACATTACTCAAAATAGAATTACTGACAATCTAAAATTTGATTTATTAACAAATCCATGCAAACCACTAAGCACTTACAACTTTAAGCAAGATATCACAGGAGGCAAAGGGCTTTCCTTTACGATTGGCTAAATCAATACAATTCGTTGTTAGTATATTCAAAAAAATTAAAAGGACCCTTCTGTAAATTATGCGTGTTATTTAGGCCTTGCGTCAAAAGAGGGTTTTTGGGTTCATTTATTGTCAGACCAATCTTAAAATATAAAGACTTCACTCAAATGCAAGGAACCATGTTAATTCTCAGTGGAATAGATGCTGCTGTAGCAGGGAAATATTTTGAACAAATAATTTTAAATAAACGTGTTAATGTTTTTGAACAATTAAATAATGCTGAACATTTAATTATCGAAAAAATAGTTGTTGCCAATAATTTCAACTTTGATCTTCTGTGGAACCCATGATCTAGCTGTTCGAGGCAGTACTGCAGATACGGGTAATTTTTCGGATTTGTTAAAATTCAGAGTTGAAGCTGGTGATGCTGTGCTTACTGAGCATTTACAATCAAGTGGAGGTAATCAAAAATACACATCACATATGGTCCAGAATGAGCTCATATCCATATGCGGGAACCTAATTTGTAAAAACATTGTGGAGGAAGTGAACGATAGTGAATACTTTTCACTTTTAGCGGATGAAACAGCAGACATTTCTGGGGTGGAGGAGCTGTCAATTGGCGTTCGTTTCGTTGATAAGGAGTTGAAAGTTAGAGAAGAATTTTTAGATTTTACTCCGTTGAAAAAATTAAAAGCTGAAGATATAGCAGAAGTCATTTTATTGACTACCAGAGAAGCTTACAATTTAAATATGAATAAAGTCGTTGGACTTGGATTTGATGGATGCTCAACCATGGCTGGAAAAGAAAATGGAGTACAGAAAATAATAAGAAATCAATATCCCAAGGCCAAATTTTTCCACTGTGCTTCTCATCGCTTAAATTTAGTTGTTAATGACTTGAATCTTGTTCCCGAATTTCGAAATACTGTGGGCACAGTGAAAGAAGTTATAAGATTTTTTCGTGAAAGCCCATTGCGTAGGAAACTGA
>JABUQX010123434.1:0-21338 GCA_015478945.1 Trachelipus rathkii
ATTTTATCAAACTTACTTCTTGTTTCTTTTACTAAATTATCTGTAAAAAAAATTTGTAGTAACATCGTTTTCTTCTCGAGGATTAGCCACATTTGCCAGCCTTTTATTTTCGATATCAAAATTACCGTTCCTCACTAAATATTTAAATCCAATTCTGACGTGCCTGGAGGTCCTGGGAGGATCCTCAGGGTCCTAAAGCCGGTCCTCTTCGCGGTCACGGTGGTCCACTTCTTGTAGAGCGTCACTTCACCAAGTTGTACACTGCAATTTATTTTAGAGAAAATTTAAAGTTCTTGTAGGGAATTGAGTGAAAATTTAATTTCAATTACGGTTACTATATCCGAAAGAACGAATAATACACAAGGATGACCGCAAAGGGCCTTCCATGTCAGTTTTTGAATTTGATACGTTGAATAGACAATATCGCATTGTATATAATTTTCAAAATTCAGTTGGACGGTTCAACAACCGAATGAATCGAAGTAATTAGATGAAAGTTATTAGCATTCTTACCACACGCACGTCCAAATGGTTCCTGACCTTTAATTGAAGATCCAAATTAAGATTCCACATTCCTTTTATTATTAGATTCTTTTGGAAGAGCATCTCTCAATAAATTCTACTAAGTTTGGAATTTTAAAGCTCATTAACGTATTTCCAATTAAGATGCATATTGACTCAAACTGCTTAATCATCGGAATATTTCAACTTCTTGTATGGTTTTAAAATAAACCCTCGCCCAGTTTTTTGACGAGGGTATGGTTTAAAAAAAGACCTTTCCCATTTGTTTTCTTTTTTTCCATTTGAAGGTTACGCCTTCTAGTCTCTCTAATTTGCTTTTGTGCCGTTTTTTATCATTTACAGTTTTAGCAATAGCCTAGCTCCACCAGCAAGAGAACTGATTGCACTTGCAGCCCCTAATAACATTGGAAGCGTTATTAAATCCTCCATGTTTTGCCAAGGCTGTTACTGGTTTAGCTTATTTTAAATTAAAAAATGGATACACTTTTAAACATAATTTAGCTCGAAGCAGATAGAGTTGGAGAAGAGATAGTTTCCCTATCCTTCGGAATTGATTCTAGAATGATATAGAAGATTTTTTTATTTACCTCCTTTGTTTAACTTCTTTACCTGATTCGTGTAAGATATACTTTCATATCGTTTTAAGCCATCTGTTCAGAAAAACAAAGTTATTATATATAAATTTTATAATATAATTTTTTCGCTTTTTTTTATTTTTTTATTTTTTAAAGATATGAAGATGGTTTTGAAGAACCCTCAATAAACTATATAATATTTTGTAATTAACTTATTATTTACTTTTATAATTTTTTATATTTAAATCTTAGGGCATAGCACACAAATTTTTAAATCGTCTAACATCTGAAGCATGTTACCCCTTCTAGCAAATACTACTTTTTTTTGGTCATAAACCTTTTGAACATTTTTCAGTATTGGTTATTTTTCTACAATGAATACAATAATACCATCATTATTTTAAGAGAAAAACATTAAAAGCGAATATTCATTTTATTTCCCAACAGAAGTCAGTTTCATAAGTCGTCTGATGGACGAATCACTGGAATCAGCATAAGCCTTTGTAGGTTTTGATATAATTTTCTTAAAAGTTTGCTCTTATTTTTAAAAATATGCTTATCTGTAACTGAATTTTTTAGTTGGGTTCAGATTGTCTATCTTTCATCAAATAACCTAGTTAATGGATACCAAATTTTTGATAGTCTATATTCACATTAATCAGAAACAATTTTTTGCTGTTATTAACGGTATATGATCTAGAATATTTCCTGATAGCATTCTGTAATAGCGGTTCTGTATAATAATCTCATTAAAATCAAGTCGAAGATTCCATTTTTTCTGGATATATCTTTCGCTATCGATTAACCTGACACAAAGCGTTAGTTATATTACCAATGATTAACATATACCTATATTCATAATTTGATTATCACCATTTTTTCTTGAAAAGCTAAAATTATAATCGAGGTTTCTCAGATCCCGCTGTAACATTTAATCTCCATCGACGAATTGTTGTTGTCCTTGATTTATTTCTATAGATTCACACTGTCTATTCAAAAAATTAATATTTAAATGTAGCTTTACTTTTGAATATCTTTATACAGTTTAATTGAATATTCATCTGTAAGTGTTCATGTGTCGGGATTCCCATACGTATTTCTCGATAAAATAATTTTAACCAACAGGAACTTTATAAGTACCATCATCGTTTTTATCTGACGACCTTTTTAATATACATCATTATCATATTCTTTTTTCTTTAATGTAAGCTGATGTTTATGCCATAAATTACTTTAATCATCATTTTCGCCAACAATCCAAACCATATTAACTTATTCGATGCTACAACACACTAAAATTCCCCGATGAGTTCTATTTACGGCTGATCTACCACAACCAGAATAATTAATTTTTGGAACATACTTTTCACATTATCAGGTGACCACATAAAATTCATAACTTCTAAATAATTGAGAGGATATGTAAAACCTTTCATAGTTGATGCTTGTCCAGGATTTGGATATTCTTCCATACTTTTTTTCCAAGTTGATATTCACTCTTGAAATAGTGACTATTCCCGTTATTTATTAAATTATATATATGTCTTTTCCTGAATCGCATTCCAGTTCCCAGGTTGATCCTTTTTCAAATGTTGATTCCATCTTCTTCTTTTTTTAAAGATTCCTCGATATAAATATAACTTCTTTCGAAGGTAGTAAAAATTCATCATGATTTTGAACTGATATTCTTATATCACTAGCATTTTAATCAACTCCTGTATAAGGTTCATATTCTTCGATATTCAAATCTTTTAATTGAATCATCTATTTCTGATGTATTCCTTTCCAATTTAAAATTACTACTCAATTGTATTATACAGAGAAAAAAAGTTTATGTGGGATTTTAAATGTTAATCGAAATAGTTATTTTCTTCTCACTCGAAAGATTTATGGTTTAATGATATTGATCAGTTAAGAAAGCCAAATAAATATGACTTAAATTAACCAGTTTGGATTGATATGATCGGGTAGATATACTACTGTTTAGGTCCTCTCATTTATTTTAATAACCGGGAGGAACATCGGGAAAGAAACTAATACAATTGTTTTTTGATGATACCTTAAGAATAGAACACTTCTTAATATCACATTAACTAAGATAAGAATTTACTGGTGAATATTAACAATGTTTTCACCTTTATGTTTTCCAATACCTTCAATAGAATCCCTACTAAATCCTAAAAGATTTTTGAATGACTTTTCATTGAATATATAATAAAATTAGCCTTCCTAACATGAATAATACATTTCATAGTTATGTGGTTTGCTTCTATACTGAATGCTTCTGAATGCTTATTTTTAGCAAGATGTTCTTGAATGTAATTATTAATCGCTTTGATTTCATAAGCTCCTGTTGGAAATAATATTTCAAAAACTTTACCGTTATATTCATATGTGCAAATTTTTTATTTGATTCATCAATATTTGGTAACTGAATTATTACGTATTTATATTTTTAAATAACGCTATATTTCATGTGTTTTATCCTTATTCAATTTTCAAGAAGGGTAAAAATTATATTATGAAATCAGATGTATTACTAGATAACACAATGCTCATTTATTATAGAGAAAAAAGTTATTTAAAGATTTTATTATATCTGTATCAAATATACCTAATCTTAACAGTTCATCATTAATAGCTTGTTATAACTCATTAAATACATTAGTATTACCCGATTGAATTTCTGAAAATAATATTCTATGTTTATTAACAAGCTCATTAGGATCTGGAGGTAAAAATTTAAATCCCGTACCTGATATTTCAGGTACGTCTCCTACACTAGTTCTTCGAGGAGTATCTCCCACACTGCTTCTTAATGCTTTTTTGCCATTTATGACTTAATTCAGCTTTTATTCATCAAGTCAATTAATATTATCATATATTGGGTTTAATACATCTATATTTCATCACCCTTATTCATTTAGCAAGTACTTCTCATCCGTATCCTTAAAAAACCAGCTTTAGTTCGAATCATTATTTTCTTATATTATTATAGGTCATTTAACGAAAACTTCTCCAGATTATTTCAAGGTTAGAAAGTTTCCATAGACTTCAGTACCGATAGTATTTGGGTTTTATCAATATTAATTATTACCCATCATTTTAACTGTTGTGTTACCTATTAAATTATCACTCATTTCTGTCATTTTAATACCGAATGCGTTGTCATATTTATTAGGATTATAAATTACTTGCAAATATTTTCCTGCTATTTTTCCTAACTTTTGTAAATTTAGTTAAAAATATTTTAGGTGATGCTGATACTTCTTCAATAGCTAAAGGAACTTGAAGTGAAGTAAGAGCTATCCTTTTCTGGTGAAAGTATTTTTCTTTTTGATGTGTAGTTATATCCTTAAAATCGGTTCAAATAATGGTTGTAGAGTTTAATATTTTCTTGATGGATATCTTGTTCACCTAATTTTTCGTTTAAAAAATCTTTCTGAAGTTTCTTTCTAATATTTACCAAATCAGATTTTTCTTTAATATAACGTTATTTGCCATTTATTCTAATAGAGAAAAAACAACTTACATTAAAGCTCTAGCTTTTCAAACATTCAATCATTCAAACTACAAACAGTTAAACAGCTTTACGAAACAGATATCCTATGTAAAACGACGCGAAACGGTTAGATGTTTTAACTGTTTTGTTTGTGTTTAGATTGTTTGATGTGTTGATGTTTAGCTGTTTACGTTTTCACGTTTCCTATATTTCTCAAAGTCTTCATTCATAGATTGTCTCAAGATGGCTTTAAACTACCAGACATGACCTTTGATTTCTTTTTTAAATATTTTTTCAACCTCGTATACTTCAATACCATATTTAACCATTTCTTGTTCATAAAAACTTCCAATAATTTTTCAACAATCATGTCTCTTATTTTATAAGTAATAGGATTTTTTAATAAGCTTCAGATAATAATAAAATAATTTCTTCTGTAAAGTTGGAAGATACCTTTTCTAAAATCTTATTTTTCTGCTGACTTCTTACTCTATCACTCAGGTTCAAATTTTGGTTTCCTAAAGTTTAGACTTAGTTAGGCAGAAATAAATTTCTTACACAACTTTACTATTCTTCTCAAGAGATCCTTGTTCAGCAGGAGTCATTTTAATACTACTATGAAGAACTTGTATTATAATTTTATATTACTAAATCAGAGAGAATAACAATTATCTTGTTTTGGTTTTCTGTAAAATATTTCCAACATTTAGATTTCCTAAAGTTCTGTTAAATCTTTCTACTACTTGAGCTTTCGTTTCATTCTCCTGTAGCGAACCAATGTATTCTTGTTTTTCTAAATAAGCCTTCTTGAGTTGGTTTTTATTTATTGACATTCGAGTCCTTTAATCCGTATGTGTATTTTTCATAGGACTTTCTTTTCTTAAATATATTTCGCAAATGCCTCTGCGATATCATTTTCAGTTTTTTAAAATTTAATAGGAGTAGCCCAAACGTATTTACTGAATATATCTTTAACTGTTAATACGTAATTTATATTTTTATTCTGAGATTTATATTTTTGCACATGTCTTCTAAATCAGCTTGCCATTGATCATCAACACTGAGGAAGACCATCAACTCTTCTCGTTGAAAATTATGTCCTTATGGTTTACTGCGGAATGTGAACGTTTTGAATGATCTAGCCAGTCTTAACTTCTTAGAGATAATCCACTTTTTCGTACCTAAGTCGTTGATTCCAGAAGTATCCAGTTAGGATTAATAATATATTCTCTCAATTTTTGTTCAGAGCCCGATTGTCGCGAAGCTTCTTTACCTCCGTTTGATGGTAAACCCATTCGAATCTTGAATTTTTATTCCCAGTACTCTGTGACTAACTCTCGTGCGTCCTTTTCTAAACGTATTCTGGTTCATTAGGATCTAACGCAATTTCACTCGCTTGTTTTGCTAATAAATCATCTGCCGCATTTCTTTCTTTCGTAGTTTTAATGTTTAAATCAATTTAACCATATTGTTTACAGCCTTATCTAAACTATTAAGCACCATTATATCCTTCTTTTTATCTTCATTTTGTACTTATCGTAACCTGACCGCAATATGAAATATTTTTCCTGTATTCCATGAACGATCACCGTTTTCACTATTTTTCCGCGATGGAACAATTATTTAGGTAATTTAAATGCATTTCTGCTAAAGGAAGTTTCTAAAACGCTGAATTTAGAACATCCTGAACAGTTTTCGTCTTAAAATAATTCAATTCATTAATATATTTTTTATTTTCAAGGGTTAAGGTTATTGAATTGGTCTCAAAGTAATTTTCTTTATGTACTTTTCGAGTTAAATTGTAATATCATTTATTTAAGGAGGAAAAACTTTTTAGGTACAATAATATGATTAAAAATAAAGCATCAACATATCTTCCTTCTCCCGGTGGTAATTTTTTATTTATAACGATGTCACCAAATGGTTCTTTCCAAAAAGTTTCGATAATTACGAAATTCTTCCCACGTCATATCTTTTGAAAGGAAATTCATTAAAAATATTAACTAAATCTTTTATAGGTAATGAGAAACAATATATAAAACACATTAGCATTGTGACCTCCTGTATGTTTGACGAGTGAAGTTTAGAAATAGTTTTGAACTAATTATAGTAATAGAGGCTGTATGTTATTATAATTACCTAGTCTTTATTAACTTTAATATTAATTCATTTTGTATAGATACTTGTTAAATCTTAAATGGAATTAGTCAATCAATAATAATTATCAAATGACAGAGAGGAAATGAAATCTTAAATGTACATAATTATCATTAATGGAGGTTTATTATTTTTCTTATTTTAGGTTTATATTTTTGGACACATTTATATGCTTGGATTTATATTTCTGGGACTACTTTGTTTATATTCTTGGCCATATTTATGTTTCTGGGTTTTATTTATATTTTGGTTGAAATTATTTATATATTGGTCTTGAAATTATCTACTATCTACTCATTTCATAAGATAAGACCTAAAGCTTTATTCTTTACTTCTAGTACAACCAGACTCACCAATAATAGAATTCTACAGATTAGGAGAGGTAATAAGAAATGAATGTTCTTGATTATTTTTTTGCTCTTCTCAAGCAGAAAGACATTTTTCTTCAATGTTTTTCACATTATTTTATTATAGAGAAAATAATAACAACAATATTAGTAATTTTTTTAGGTTTTTGTAATGTTATAAAAATTATATTTTCGTTTGTCTATAAATTCGAAAGGAGGTAGTGAAACGCGACCCCCTTTGTAATCGTTTACAGTAAAAAATATAAATCAATTTAAACGATGCCCCCGTGAAACACGGGGCTCTTTAATTTTGAAAAGATATAATAATTGTATTTGCTTGAAAGTTTTTTCAAGGTCCCCCTGTTTCAGGGGGACCTTGAGGAAGTTTTGATGAAAATACTAAACAATATAAACCAGATTCGTTATATAGATCGTAATCAGGATGTAATGTTTATTTAGCAGTAAGTAACCCCCCCCTGTTCAAGGGGGGTACATACTTGCAACTTCTTAATTCATTTTATCTTCCTTTTCTATCTTAATTGCCTTATTTAATAGCATTTTCGGATTTTTTTTTTTCTAGGAGTATCGCATAACGTCTTACCTTTAAACCATACCGTTGTTTTATTACTTCATCACGTAGGTTATAGTTATATTTTTATTTCGTTGAATTTAAATATATTATTCTCTATATCTATTATATTATTAATTTTTATTTAATCTTAATATATTTTACAGATTCAAATTAAAAAATAAAATAAAAAAATATATCAAAGCTGATATATCATCGATTCTAATGGTATATCAGAATTAATATATATATATATAATATATATATATATATATATATATATATATATAATATATATATATATATATATATAATATATATATATATATATATATATATATTTAAAACTAAACTATGATAAAATATAATAATTAATATTATATTTTAATCCATAGTTGCGATGCCTTATAACATTTATCCAATTAATAATAATAAAAAAAAAATATAATCGAATTTGTAATATGTTAGTTTATTTTTTTTTTTATTTTTTTTATATATTATTCTTTTTAAAAATTGTTTCGTGGCTTTTTTTGAATCGTATATAATTTTAGTTTTTATTTTTTTAATATATTTTATATTGGGTCTTATTCTATGTAACGCGTTTTCTAATAATGGCAATTTTTCTCTGCGACAATTTTTTAATTTAATGGCGTCGAATACTTCTTTTTTAGATAAAGAATTAAGCGTAGAAGGTAATCGTAAAAGGTAACTTTCAATTTGTTCAACTAATTCGAAATCGTTATCGGATGATATTACGTTTTCATCGGTTATTTTACCGTCTTTCGTTAATTTAATTATAGATGCTAACGACGTATTTATAGGTTGAGGTACGATGGGTTTTTTATGAATAGGATTTAAATTTTCTATAAAAACGTTTATTAGTCTATTTATCGTATCCGTTTCTTCATTTAAATTTTTACATACGCTTTCTACTACGTATTTAATGTCTTCGTAATGCATCGTTATCATTTCTTTTCTTTTTTTATCATTAATAAGTTAAGGACTTATCTCGGGCAATTGCCCTATTCAAGCAGGGGAACTCTAGGAATTTCTTAACCTATAATATCCGAATCTTTTAGGAATTTCCGAACGCCGTGCCGTAACAATATTGCGTAATTTACGTCGCTCTAGCCTCGCACTATATCGGTTTGTAACGGTCATTATTTTTTATTCAGCCACTGTTCTCATCAATACCCGATTTCTCTTATTGCCTCCTTACTTTCTTCAGGTCGGCATTCCACTTTTGTGCGTCTATTGCCTTAAAGCTCTCCTCTGCTACCCTTTTCTATATTTATTGTATATGTCCCTTCTACTCTTTCCACTATCTTCTAGTTTTGTCTTATTTATTTTAGTCTCCATTTATTTCTTCTAATATTTTCCATTTCCTTACCTCACAGTCCCTACCGAGGAACCTCCACTTAATCATCATTTTCTCTGTTCTTATCTGCCGTTTTCTCTGCCTTTTACCAACTAGGTCCGTCCTATCACATTCTATTGATCGAATCCATTCTATCCAGGTATTTACCTCTTAACATTCCTAATTACTCCCTACTATCAAACGAAATTTATATAGTATAATAGATCTCTAGATCGAATTATCTTCCTCGCTGGATTTTATTCATTCCCGAATTATCCTTTAGCGAAACCTATGTGATGTCTCCTCTCGTTGAAAAAAATACATAACTCATTCATAATTGTATCTTCAAACCCTTCCCTTCAGTATCCAGAATCTACAGCACTCTCCTTCCAATATTCCTTACCCCCCCTTCGTCCATAGTCCCATCCAGCTGCCCACCCCGTTATTCTACTGTCACTCGTGTGCAATGTGAAATCTTCGCGAATGCAGCATACAGTACATCCTCTTTCTCTTTTTCCCCGTCTTCTACTATCTCCTCCAAACATTTCTCGAGTGAACTGTCTTGCGCGCGCCGGTGTTCCTCGTTTGTCGGCGATATAACCTGAATAGAATTGGTACCTTTTATTGTCTTTTCCTCCTTCTATTAAAACGTGCATCTATTAAGGTTTTTTCCGTGTAAGACATTCTAATTATGTATCGGACGCGGACAATCTTCTTGCCATATTTACTGCAAGCTATCTACCATTGTTTTCTGATTTCCTCTCCACTACTTGCCTATTAATTATATTATCCAAATACATATCCTCCCTCCTCATATTCTTTCTCCTCGCTTCTGTCTCCTCTTATTATCGACATCTCTGCCATATTTCACATTACCCTGTCGATCCATGACTCCTCATCCATCTCCACGGATCTTCTAACTCTTCTACTATATTCGCGCATATATCTTAAGCGTTATGCGCATCTAATTTAAAAAGAGCATTATTCATCCAAGAGAGTTCATGAGAAAAATGAAACTTAAATAAAGGTCTTTCACCTACTACTATTATTTCTTCAGAGGTATATTACTATACTATCTTACTATACTATATAACTAATTTACTTATTATATTACTATATATATCAACTATATTATATTTATTCATTATTTATATTTATTTAAATATAATTACAATATTATAGTATATTTTATATAGTAATATTGAGAATCTTGGAAAACTTAAAGATTTCGTTTCGATAAAAATAAAATAAAAAATGTCAATCAAAATTGGAGTTCCGTGTGTTGGATGTAACGAGTAACGGAAAAATTAAACGTTACATCTATGTAATTATTAAATAAAATGGGTATGTCGTACGTACATATCGTACAATTTATAATAATCTTTGAAGCGTTACTTTATCTGTTACTTCCGTTCCAATTGTAACGCCCTGTTACGTAACGCCGTTACATTGTAACGCGTTACTCTTCTCTCCTCTTCTCTCCTCTCTTCTCTCTTTCTCTCTCTAATAAAATTTAATTAAATTAAATTATTTAAATAAGTATATAATTAATCTATATATATCTTATATTTATTATATATTTATATTATTTTATATATTTATATAGATATTTTAATATATATTTATATATTTATATTTTATATATTACTATATTATATATATATATATATATCTATTATATATTAATATATATTATTATATTATATATATATACATCTTTTTTTTTTTTTTTTTGAGCGAGTGTACATGAAACACCACTGCGCACATAAATAAAGCGCGGTCGACCTTCTTTTATGTTTATTTTGAGTCGAGAAAATCATATCTACAGGGCATAAGCCCTAAACAGAACGCTATGAAAACATGGTCAATGCAAGTTATTAAATCCTACACAAGACCAGAGTCAATTTTCCGAAGGATAATCAAAAATCTATTTGCTGTCAGTAACGGTGGGAATAAAGTGTTGTTCAGGAATTAATATTTATATGAGCTGTAGGTCGGGATTGGGAACAGGTTATGGCGTTGTTAACTTAAACATAGGTAGACAAAGTACACCGGATCTCTATTCTTTCGAGTAGGCGGCAAAGAGCCTACATCAATTCCACGAGAAGAGCGTACCGACAAGTACACTGGAACTTGCAGAAAGGACATGAATAGGGAATCTTTCTCTTGCCAACTAGATAACTATGTGGTTACAGTATGTTAATGGCAAAATTTCGCAAACAGAGCCAGATTCACCTTCTTGATTTTTCTGACTGCCTGCCGAACAAAGAACGATAGGCCAAATCCTCTAGTATGCGGTCTCGGCTTTTACGTCTATCGTTTTCAGTTTGGCACCACGATGTATCTCTCGCCGACCAACAAGTCGAGGAAGCCTGGTTATGAGTCTGGGAGCAGAAATCAGCATGCTGGTGAGTGTTCCAGCCAAGATCGGCTGCACTCATCTGATTAAAGGATCGTCTTACATAAGTAATGTTATTTGCAGGTGGCGCGCGATAAGTGCCAATCTGTTGTCAGCCAATTTGTTACCCAGGGATACACCCACTGTGAGGTATGGGACTCAGCAAAAACGTCAAAGTCCTTGTTCAGTCTTGTTATTGCATACATAATCATATCACAACCTTTGGATGATGGAAACCAATAGGATGTCTGGTCCCTTATCGAATTTTGTAGTGTCAAGAAGAGCAGCTCCTGCGAGCTAAAAAAAAATCGATACGTGTCAAGCATATCTATGTTGGTAGACTAATAACCACTTAATAGCCAAGAGAATGCAAACAACTCGGCCATAAAGAAACCGACGCGTTCTAGAACGGTAAGTGAAAACACATCTCTCGCAAGGTCCCGTAAAGTACGTTGAATCCATATACCTACTTTTCTATTTCCCCCTCCTATTCCTTATCCTCTCTCATCTCTTTTGCCTCTATTAGATTCCCGTCGTGTATGATAATGCCTGCCTACATGTCAATTACCATGAATGATCCTACCAAGGAACATCGCCACTGTTACAGTAAAGAAGGAACGCTTCCAGTCAGAGACGCGGTGGGTCCTCTCCCCCTGGATTTTTGAAAGGCAGATCCAACTCCAAACCTCATGCACTAACCTAACAAGCGGCGATAACAACCATTACTTATATATTAATCTTTTCATATACAACACACACATCTATTTTCTCTTTATCAACTATATATTCCTACATAACCACTACTTACTACACCCCATTACACTATTATATATATATATATATATTATACCACATTAAATTATATATCTATACTATATATCTTATCTCACACTGGGCATAACCGGAGGGCGGCAAGAAGGATGGCCAGTCATGACCTCACCCTCTGTAATTCTAAAGCTTTTTGCTCCCGCTGAAAAAACAATTTCAAAGCTTTGCTTTGCTGAAAAAAATTATATTACTATAATATATTTTCTATATATATCATTTATATTACTTATAATTGTAAGATCATATACCCCTCTTCATAAATATTTATTACCACCCTAGACCCTTTTTTTATTTTCCTATATTATAGGTCTGTACGACTCTCGTCGGGTTTAATATTCATTATGTATAGGCCTGTTTTTGGAGTACCGCTCATGTAGTAATCTTTTGAGAGAGACGTTGATCCTGCCACGGCCGCTGGGGCGTTATACGTATATTGCCCTACCTTTCATGAGCTAGCACGCTTATTACGTATTTATTATCGCTACTAGTTAGTCTATGTTTCTACCTTCATTTATGTTATAATCCCCTTATAATCGCCCTCTTTTCGAAGCAATCCTCATTCATCGAACACAGCAACATCTCCTGCAAAACCCTGCATCAAGTACGCCTACAGACTTCTTACCACCATCTTCTAGGCCCTCCGACTTATTCTTGCCTCTCCCTTACTGTTGCCTGGCTGTACTTTCAGTGTTAAAATTATTTTTCATTATCTCTATTCGAAATCTTGTTACCGACCAACCTGTTAATAATTGCTTCTTATGTTCCATACCAATATGGAGAGCTCTATATTTGGAGGTAACAACTCCTATCACTTCCTCTTTGTTTTAATCATGGGAGGACCGCAATATTGGGAAATGTTGGGACCCATTCTTAGCCCCACTAAAATGCAACACTAAAATTCTTAAATTTCAGAACTTATTCTTGGATCGGCTGATATAAAGTACAATAACTCTTGACCTTCTTTCTTTTTCTGACCTATTAGATTTACTCTATCTTCTAGGTCGTTTCTTACATCTTGTGTATCCTCTAGTCTCATTGCTCTCTCGTGCGTTCCCGTTCCATTCTTCTTATCAGAACCTAAAATATTTTTTAACTATTTTTTTTTTTCCGCTCATGAAACTCTCGAGCAGATCTTTTTTTACTTCGAACAGTGACTTATGAAACCATCCTGCCATGAAACTACCCATTACCTGACTAGGTACTGCCATTCTAGTTCCTTCGTTCACCGTCTACATTAGTACCTAAAATGTCTAATACCATCCCGTGGACTTTTTTGATTCTGATCTTAAATGATGCTCACCTTAAAACACAATGAATATAAGAGACTAACATATATATATAGTATATAATAGAAGAAAAACAAACAAATATAAAATAACACATAAAAGTCAGTGTATGTGAAAGCCATTCGCGACTCTCCGTTGCTACTTGGAGAGCAAACAGAGTACTCTTTCTTCTTTCCAAAATTGGCTATCAAAAAAACTAATATGTGCAAATTTAGTGCGTAATGACTCCATTCGTTTATGTATATTTTCAAGTTCGCAAGTTCATTTCGAGAAAGACGCTAACGAAGTTTTGATACGATAAGATGCTTATTTATTAAAAACATCATACTAAGGATTCATGATATATAAATGAAACGCCTTGAAAGCATATTGACGTTATCATAGTATACCCATGGGAATATAAAACTACCCTGAAAGATGACATCCTTAGAGGTTACAGAAAATTCTGCGTCTTGCTTATATTTCATCCCTCACTCCCCGCTTTCCTTCTACTGCTTAGACACATTGTCCTGAAAACTTATGAAACTTCTACCTATGTCCATTATGGCGTTTTTTTATTCGCGATGTTGGTCTTTACATAATACGTAGGGTCCCAAAAATCCCCACATATTGGGTATATGCTCGCCCTGAACTTCTCACTGTCCTCCACCCTCTTATTACAGGAAGGCGTGCAACATAAATATATCTTAATGGGAAAGGACCCCACCCACACTCCTTCTCATGTGCATCGAAATGCTCGTGAGAGTCATCGAGATCCATTGTTAATTATTATTTCTCGACGTATATCCGTATACATTAGAAAATCTACCCATCACATCATTTTATTCTTTTCTTTTAGGCTTCTTTTTTTTCATTTCTGCTTTTTCTTTCTCTCTATCTCTAATATATTATAATCTTTTCGTTGAGCAGCTGACAATCGAATCTGAGTCTGATCACACTTTCTTCATTACTCTATCTTTTTCTAAGTGAGCTTCGACTACATATCATACTCACAATTATTATCATATTACTTTCGATTCCTTATAATAAACTTTCTTTTTACATACGGCTCGCACAATTCTCTTCTAGTCCCCCATCTGTTGCTTACTATTTCACTATCTATGAGGCAGCCTATCACCATACCATGCGCCTCATTAATATCTGTATCTGCTGCGTCTACAGCGCTCCTTTTCTTCTTAGGGTATTTCACCACCTACCACTTGATCATACCCCTATAGTCTCACAGTACTGAAACTTATAATATAAGACTCCTTATATAGTTATATATATATATATAAATATCATATCACCTACTATATATTCTACTTTACATAGTTTATTTATCTTATATAACATATATAACATTTTTAACTTATACTTTTTAAATTAACCATTAAGAAATATTTTCTAAACATGTTTTCATAAAGATTGCTAGGAAACTTAAAAAGGAAAAAAATTAATTTTAAATTATCACAATGGATAAATTTGTGGAAATTAAGAGGCCTCGCCTTAGGGATAATTATAATTACTCTTATATATCTATATATCTACGGACACATTGAATGAGTACTGGTTCATATCTTCTAGTGTCAATGCAATATGGCAGTGCTAAGCGTCCGCAGTATTGTCGGCACCTGGTATTCATCATATGAATGAAAGCTTCCGCATCTGCGTAGAACCAACTGTTGAAATCGTTGTTTGGATATTGGAAATTACATAAACTCAAACTAGCATTAACTGACAATCTAAAATTTTTAATTTATAACAAATCCGTGAAGCTCCTAAGCACTTACAACTTTAAGCAAGATATCATAGGAGGCAAAGGGCTTTCCATTTTACGATTGGCTAAATTCGTTGATAAAGTATTCAAAAAAATTTAAAAGGACCCTTCTGTAAATTATGCGTGCTATTTAAGCCTTGCGTCACAAAAGAGGGTTTTTGGGTTCATTTTATTGTAAGACCAATCTTAAAATATAAACGACTTTCACATCACATGCAGCGACACCATGTTAATTCTTCTCTATTGGCAATAGATGCTGCTGTTAATGCAGGGAGACTTTGAACAAATACTTTTAAATAAACCGCTTAATAATGTTTTAAACAGTTAAATATATGCTGAACATTTAATTAATCGAAAAAATAGTTTTGTTGCAATAATTATTCAACTTTGTTCTTATCTGTGGAACCATGATAGAGCTGTTCGAGCAGGTCTTTTTTGTGCAGATACGGGTAATTTTTCGGATTGTTAAAATTCAGAGGTTGAAAACTGGTGATGCTGTGCTTACTAAGCATTTACAATCAAGTGGAGGTAATCACTCAAAAATACACATCACATACGGTCCAGGAATGAGCTCATATCCATATGCGCGGAACCTAATTGTAAACGAAACATTGTGGAGAATGTTGAACAAACTAGTGATACTTTTCACTTTTAAAGCGGGATTAAACAGCCAGAAATTCCTGGGGGTGGAAGGAGCTGTCCATTGGCGTTCGTTTCGTTGAAAAGGGATTAAAAAAGTTAGAGAAGATAATTTTTTTGGTTTTAACTGCCGTTGAATAAAATTATAAAGCTGAAGATATAGCAGAAGCCATTTTATTGACTACCAGGGAAGCTTACAATTTAAATATTGAATACAAGTCGTTGATCTCTTTGAAATGTATGCTCAACCATGCTGGAAAAGAAAATGGAGTACAGCAGAACAATAATAATTAAACTCAATATCCCCAAGGCCAAATTTTTCCACTGTGCTTTTTATCGCTTAAATTTAGTTGTTTAATGACTTGAATCTTATTCCCGAATTTTGAAATACTGGTGCGGCCACCAGTGAAAGAAGTTAGTTAAGAATTTTGTTTCGTTGAATAGCCCATTGCTTAGTAACTTCGATAATGAATAAACCAATGCTATGCGAAACAAGATGGTCCTCACAGAAACAGCTTCCATCAAATTCCATGTTTAAAATTTCATTCACATTAAATCAGTTTTGGAAACTTTGTCATCCGATTCAGAAGTAACCAAGGCCACAGGAACTAGCAGCATTTCAACTTTCGTCAGCATAAGGAACTCCTAAATTCATTATCTGCTTAGTTTTTTAGCAATGGACAGTATTCTCTTACTTTGAGCCTGGTCCACGAACCATTCTTCAAACTAAAAACTATCAATCCGGAAGAGGTTTCAACAGTCACGCTAAAAGGTGGTTAGAAGAATATGTAAAAACAATAGAGACGAAATCATTGTCGCGTCCTGTTTCAAAGGAACTTTTGTACGGCAGTGTTAAGGAAGCTTACACGAAACATTTTTTCTTTTTTAAAATAAAATAGAAAAATAAAAATTCACGTACACGTATAGTTCCAAACAAATGCAAAGACCTACTTTTAAATGTAGTTTTTCTGCTGTGGAGGATTATTTTCAGGGTGTTTCTCTATTATACAGACCTAGATTCACTGATTTGCGTCTAAATGCATATCAGATTTTCGGAACCAACAATCAGATATCCAAACATTTCTCTGTATTTTAAATCCCTCTAGAATTAAAAATTTAACCCTATCTGAATAAAGACAGAAAAATTGAATTCAACTTCAAACTCGATAGTACCAATATTGCAGAACTGAGGAAAGCTTGATAAGCAGAATCATGTTCAACTTATGGAAGAAATCTTCTGGGGAACCAAGGGGTAGATGTGACCGAAAATGTGTGTATAAGTGAACTGAATTCCAAACATTGCGCCTTTTTTCTCTGTTGTGTTTACAAGCAATTAAAATTCTACTAACGCTTCCACCAACGACTTGCACAATTGGACAAAGATCATCTCAGCCGTTAAGAAGAGTTAAAACTGGCTAAGGTCAACCATTTCTGAAGATCAATTAAATGGATTATGTTTGCTCAGTGTTAACAGAGGAAACAAAGTTGTGGAAAAAAAACACAACTAACTGATGATGTTATAACAGAATTTGGAAAGGAAAAGAAGAATCTAAATTTTTTCCAAAATAAAAAATAATTAAACTGAAATAAAAAAACACTAATTAGTTATTTAAGTGCTTGCCTCAACCAATCCAAATATTTTTCCAACTATAATTTATAGTTCATTTTACTTGTGATTAAAGTAACTAAAAAGGTCATATATGACTTATACAGTCTTCCAAACTAATTTCTGACTGACATAGTGAATTAAGCATTCATATTCAACATTTTATTATCAAAAATTTGGATTCAAATAGTAAATACAGTGCCTGCCGGTGCGTAAACGGCGAAGACCGTTCGAAAGAACAAAGAAAAACGCCAAAATGACCTTGTAAGTACTCATTAATATATATATATATATATTATATATATATATATATATATATATATACTAATATTATATATACTAATCTAGGTATAATATATATATATATTATATTATATATATATATAATATATAATATATAATATATATATAGTATTATATATATATATATTATATAATATATATATATATTATTAAAATATTTATAAAAAATATAAAATTTAAATTTATAATTTATATTAGTATTATTATAAAACTATGCTGTCTTTGTGAAATTCAAAATAAAAAAAAATCTGCCCGTATTCTGTCAATCCTGCCGGGCCCATTATATATAATTACTATATATATATATATATATATCATAATAAGTATCTAGTATATATATATATATATATATATATATATATATATATATATAATATAATATAGTATTATAATTATATATATATATATTAAAATATATATATCATATTATATATATATATATATATATATATATATGATATATATATCATGGAAGAGAGTGGAGGGTTGGTTATCTGCTATTAACATGCCGGATGATTTGTTTTGTGTAGCTATTCTGAAAGAGTAGTTTTGCGAGGATTGGTAAGAGGGATTTGGCAAGGGTATGTAAAGAGGGAGGGGTTTGACAAGTAAACGTTAATTAAGAGTAAGGTTATGGTGTATGTGAAGGACAGTCCCTCGTGTGGAAGTTATGTAGATGGTGACGCAATGCAACAAGTGTCTGAGTCTTAAATATTTAGGATTATGTTGGAATAAAAAGGGAAGGATGATGCAGAGTGTAGTAGGAAAGTGTGAATGGTAGGAAGGTGGCTGGTCGGCAATTTAAATCCTTGGGTGGATGTCAGAGGGACTAAGTCTCTTGGAGTGTCTATTGTCTTACAGAGGGCCATATGTCACCTATGTTAATGCTAATAGTAAGTTAAACTTCATGGTCTGCAATAAGAGATAATAGATCTTAAAAAAAGGTTTTTAACAAAAAATTTGGGGTTGGGGTTCAGAATGGATAATCTTAGGGGCGTGTTAGGTGTGGAGAAGAATTGGATAAAAGAAGGAATGAACGCATTAGGGTGTGTGAAAAAGAAAAATGGTGTGAAAAGAAAGTGACATTTAGATGGTCTTTGGTCAATCGTGGAAACTGGATGATAGTCGCGTGGTTAAGGCGGCATGTATAGTGGCGAGGTGTGCTGGAATCGACCGGCTGGGAAAATGAAAGAAGAAAAGTTGAATTGAGTCAGTAAAGGAATGCTGGAGCGAGAGAAATGTGAGTTTGGCAGAGGCCGAGAATAAAGGTTGCATAATAGGAATAAATGACGGGGTTTTGTGAGTTTGTATGGCTGTGGCCCACGAGGGTCAATTGGATGAACCCTAACATTGCGAGATGTCATTTCTTGGGACATTATTGGACGTTTGCTTCACTAACTGATCCCTTCTTCTAGCAAATGCACAATTTCTTCGTAATCGGTTAACTCAGGACCACATTTGAGCTCTTATTTATATATCACTTTCCTCCAGTAGCTCCACCTTGTCCTAAAGGTATTTCCTGGCACTTAATCGAAGTTGGAGGGCTCTGCGTCGCTTCTCTGCTACTCTACGCTTTGAATCCTATTTTACTAGAGGTTGCTTCGGTGACCTGCTGAAACAGTAGGAGCGTAATCTCGAGGGTAATGAGAAGGTTGCATTCCTCTTCCACTAATATCTTTATCTTATAAATCTGTGGTTCTATGGTGCCTGCTCTCGTGCTTCAGGATAGAGGCAATGCTTATCGGAAATGGAAAAACTCTCATTTCTCCTATCACTCGTGCTAATTTTCGTCTCAACTCAGAATCGTTGCATGGATATTATTCGTGAGGTTAAGCGTCCTTTCACAAAAGGGAAGTGCGCTGACCTCCTTGGGTCTCATACTGATCAAAAATTCTTTGACGCCTCTTGCCAAAAAAGTCTCTAATAACTTCTGTAAATCTAACTTTCCTCCTCTTATTCGCTGTAACGGATCTGTAACTAATTCCGACAACCACCCTCCTACTCCTCCTCTAAGGTGTCCCATGGCTCCGCCTGTGATTACACATGATCAGGTGCATATGAACATTAAAAAAGGCTAGTGGCCCAGACGACATTCCTCTTAGTGTTTCGAGGGAGTGTACTTCAAAGCTGGTGCCTGTCCTTCTTCGGCTCTATTTTCTAAGCCTTAAGTCTAACACTTTCCCTCAGTACTATAAACCGCCGCATATGTCACCCGAGACACGAAGAAGGATGCTGCTCTGATCCTCCTAACTATCATCCTATAGCTCTCGCCTTTGTATTCTATCTAAAATCCTTGAAACTCTCCACTCATTTCCTGGATAATTTGGAGTCTCATTCCCGTCTCCTTTCTAGTCACACCATGTAATGTTCCATTCGACGTTCGAGTCAACTGTTGACATTCTTTCCTATCTCACTAAATTTCTGGTCTGTTTTGACCCTTAGGAACTATGGGGAGCTATGCGTGTGGCGCTTGAAATATCCAAGCTTTTCTCTTTGCCCACTTTTGTCTAGTTTTCTCTCAAATCCGTTCCTATCGGCACTTAATGTTGGTGGATGGTGTAATGTTAGTAGGGAACTATGGCTGAAATTAAGAGGTAAGTAAATCTAACAGTACAAGTGTTCAAGATGGACAATCTTAGAAGCGTTTTAGGTGTGGGAAGAATTGAAAAAATGACGGAATGAATCGTAATTAAGAGAGTTATGTGGGTGTGAAGAGAGGGGTAAATGAGAGAATAAATGAAAGTACGTTGGAAGATGGTTGGTCATCGTGAAGGATGATAATAATCTCTTGGTTTAAGCGGATGTGTAGTGGTGAGTGGTGCGGAGAATCAACCGGCTGGGAGACCGAAGAAAAATGGATTGAAGTCGGAAATAGAATGACTGGAGGAGAGAAATGCGAGTAAGACAGATGCATATTAGGAGTGGAATGTGCGGTTTGTGAGGGGTATGGTTGTGGTCCCCCTGGGCCAAGGGATGAACCGCCACATTGACGAGATGCCATGGTGAGGGTCCGTTGCGTCCCGTGAAGATATAGGGTGGATTTCTGACTGCGACGAGTTCTCCCCACTAAAAGGTAATAAAGGGGGAGGTAAGGCTGGGCCTTTCTCTTCGACTTGCGTCATATCTTCTACTACTTTCCTATTTCCGTGCATGTTACGCACATGATGATATATATATTATATATCTAATATAATATATTATATATATATATATATTATACTAATATATATATATATATATAATAATAATATATATATATCATATATATACTATAATTTATATATATATATATATTATAAATAATATATATATATATATACTAAATATCATATAATACACTTACTACTTCGTCAGTTTAAAAAAAAAAATAAAATTCTCCTTCAAGAAAGCTTCTATTTTCTCTGCTACCAAAAGATACCAATCAGTCAGTAGCAAAATCAGCTTATTTGTATGCAATACCATATTTGTTATTGAATAAATCAATTTTATTA
>JABUQX010123435.1:0-2500 GCA_015478945.1 Trachelipus rathkii
AAAAGAAGTTCTAATTTTTTGGAAGAAGGCTCGCATTCCCACAAAACGTATAGATCACTGCGCTGGTAAAGTTATATCACTCTATGAAGAATGAACAGATTTGCAAAAGAGGTTAAAAAGAGCATCTGAAGTGTAAACCAAAAAAAGTACAACATTTGAGGACACATTGGATAATTTCTTTGATGTTGCTCCTGAAAATGTGTTGGAAACCCTTAAGAATAAAGCGGATATTCAATTTTTATCATTGGGACCCAAGAAAGGATGAAAAGGTTCCATGGCAGGCATTGATTTAAAACATACATCTCGTGAAGAAAATAAAAAAAAAGGAATAGAACTGGAAGCGGAAAGACGTAAGGGGATCTACTAAGAAATGGAACGAAACTTCACTGTACAGCTATAACCAATATCAAGCAGCGATAGTGGGGATGAGAAATCAGAACCAGACACAAGAGATACACAGAGAGAAATTGAATGATGTATTTTTAATTGCTTAAAGTATCATACCTACTAGCTTCTGGTGGGATACACCGCGAACCTTCCGATCGCCAATCTACATCCGTCCAATATCATATATTATATTATAGTTATAAAGATATAGCGATATATATATATATATATATTATATATATATATATATATATTATGTTATATATTTATATATTATTACATATATATATATTATTATTACTATAAACATATATTAGCTATATATATATATATATTAAAGAGTTATATATATTATTATATATATATATATATATATATATATATATGTTATTGCTATATATATATATATGTTATTGTTATTATATATACATATATTAAAATATTATATATATATATATATATTATATACATATATATATTATATTATTATACATATTATGTTGAAGAAGAATATAGCGTTGGATATATATGTTGAGTACATATATATATTACATATACTATACATATTATTATTATATTATATATATATTATATATTGGTTATTGGTTATTATTATTATTACATATGTATGTATATAAATATATATATACAGTAGTTATGCTATATATATATATATATTATTATTATTATTATATTATTATTATTATTATTATTATTATTGATATATTATTATGCATATTATATTATTATTATTATTGGTTAAATATATATATTGGAGTTGAGTTATTATTATAGCAGCAGCATATACATATACATATATTAAGCATATATATACATATACATATTAATATTACTGTCATTAACATTAATACTGCCACTATAGCATATATGAAATATGGCTGGTTGTTATTATTAGAAGATATATTATTACTGCTATTATTATACAAACATACATATAGTTATATTACATATATGTTATATTGGCTGTTAGCTGGCTGCTGAAGGGTTATATGTTGTTGGCTGTTACATATATGCTGCTGGTGCTGGCTGGTGTTGAGCTATTACATAGCTGGCTATAAGGCTGGCTGCTGGCTACGTAAGCTACTGGGTATGCCATACATACATGGGCTGCTGGCTGGCTATTGGCGTTGCTGGTTGTTACTATTGAAAGAAGGTTATATTATTACATATATTATATTATTGCTACATATTGGCTGGTTGCTATTATACATTGCTATACATGTTATTGGTTGTATACATATATATATTACATAAATTATATTATTATATATGTTATATATATACATATATATTATTATTGTTATGAGCAGCAAGTTATTTATTGGCTGCTGCTGGCTATATTGGCTGGTTATATTGGTTGGCTGTTGTTGTTGCTACAGTTGTTACATTGCTGCTGCTGGCTGGCTGGCTGCTGGCTGCTGGTTGCTGCCAGCTGGCTGGCTACGCTGGCTGGCTGGCTGGCTGGTTGCTGGTTGGCTGGAGCAGCGCTGGTTGGCTGGCGCACGTTACTGGCTGGCGCTGGCATTGGCTGGCTGGCTAGCTGCTATTACGCTGGCTGGTTGGCTACATACATATACATATTACTATATATTGTTATTATTCATTAGCATATACATATTAAGGTTGTTACATATATTGGTTGTTATTATACATATATATATTATTAGTTACATATGCTATATACATATATTATTGGCTATTGGTTGTTATTGCTACATTATTGTATTAGCTATACAGCATTATTACATATGGCTATTGGTCATATATTATTATATATATATTATATATGGTTATTATAAAGAAGCAGCTGGACATTATTGGCGCTGTTATATATATATATATGTTGCTATTTGTTGGCTGCTGTTGTTACTAATATTGGTTATACATGGTTATGGTTGGCTATTACAGCATGGGTTACACATATACATACATGCTGGCTATTGTTGAGCATAGATTATATATACATATACATGTTACATATATTATGAGCATATATATTATATTGTTAAGGTTGCTATATATATTATATTATATATGTTATATTATTATATATACATATATATTGCTATACATATATACTCTTTACTATCCA
>JABUQX010123435.1:17500-22500 GCA_015478945.1 Trachelipus rathkii
GAGTTTTGTGTTGTTATTAGCAACTCCAGACTAGTTCTCTGCGGTGCCTCCATCTTTCCAGCCACCTCTGTTCTGTGGAATTCTCTTCTATCTTCTGTGTTTCCTACTCAATTTAATCTCCTTCACTTTAAAGCCCGCGTCTGTGCTCATCTGCGTAATTTGAGTTAGTTGAATTTTTGTTGATTTTAACACCCCTCCTTGAATAGGGCTTCGCCCGTGAGCGGTGGTGATAACTGTAAAAAAAATAATTCAGTTAGATAGGAAAGTATATCAGTAGTAGACCTCGATCGCCGAAAATCATACTGATGATCGGAAAATTGGAAATTGGATTTCAGATTATCATAAAAATGAGAGTGGAAAAGGGTTTCGAGGATGTTAGATAGATTGCAAGTGAGAGCTATAAGGCGATAGCTGGAAAGATTAGAGAAGCTACTTTTTTTTGAATAGATTGCAAATATGCACACTTCCAACACTTTGGGAAAGTGTTAGTATTGAGGCGTAGAGTATATAATTTTAAAAGAGGTGGCGCCAGGTCTGAAACACAATCTGGAATTACTTTGGGAGGAATAACTTCTGGGTCTCTTGCCTTCCTGACGTTCATAGATTTCAGAAGTTCATTCACTTGATAAAATGTAAAGGCATTGGACACCTGAGAGGAAAAGGATTAGAAGCATTGTCAGTATAGTCAATGATTGAATTAGAATAAAGTGAAACAGGAGAATAAAGAGATTTTCCTTTTTGTTTGAAGCAAACACAGCATAGCCATCTGAGCGAATAAAAGGAGGGATGGCAGATTTACAAAAGTTGCTAGAAAATTTTTTGCAAGGGCCCAGAAAGATTTGCCATAAGGAGAACCAAGGAGGTTAGCGGATTTTTATTTTTTGAAAGTGATATTTGCTCGTCGAAGAGTATCCATGCAGATATTCTGAGCTGAATTAAAATTATTGAGTGATAGAAAAACGGGAATTTATCCGTTCTCGGTACAGGCTGCTTCATAGCATGAAATGGCTCGAGAAAACGCTTTAGACAAAGAAAAAATGACCCTGCTCAACCCATCAACGATTATAACTCCCACCTTATCTGCAGAAGCCTAAGCGTTTTCAGAGTTAAAGCAGTCACTTTGTTATAGTTAGGGTAGAAGCGGCGGAAAACTGGCTCGGTTCAATTGTCGAGAAAATAAGTTAGGAGCGGGATAAAACTGATGGAGAAAAAATATGAAAATTAAGAGTATAGGGTTTTGGTCAGATTTACCAATAGGAGCGAATGTGGTGTACTAATAAAGAGAAGGGCAAGTAGTAGTGAAACTGGGTGGGTTTTTTTAATGTTTTATTTTCTGCCCCCTCCTTGAGCTCGTGAAAAAAAAAAAAAAAAAAAAAAAAAAAAAAAAAAAAAAAAAAAGGATTGGAAGTGATCAAGTGCAATTGGTCGAAACGATCTGGAATATGTGTAGATTTCATAATTAGTTGCTCCAGATTGTTGAAAATGCTGCATAATTTGACATTCTCTCCTCCTGGATCAGTATGAGAGGACACCAGCCATTCAGTGTTTTATACGTTAAAATCCCCTAAATAACAATCTCGGGAGAGGTAGTAAGATATGT
This sequence comes from Trachelipus rathkii, assembly GCA_015478945.1. NCBI lineage: Eukaryota > Metazoa > Arthropoda > Malacostraca > Isopoda > Trachelipodidae > Trachelipus > Trachelipus rathkii. The sequence goes on from JABUQX010123435.1 coordinate 19,101, forward strand.
AAAATGGAGTGAAAATCTGTTTCATTAAGAGTACAGTAACAAACCATAGTGTATAAGTTGGCAAACAGATTCCATACAATAGAACATTAGAGATAGAAGATGTATGATTTTCCTAGACATGCTGTGGAATTGTTACTGTTAACTTAGGCAAGTTTTCCACCACTCAGACTGAAATTATGAAATAAGTTCTAGTTAGATATATTAAAAGGGCTAGATAGTGAATACATAGTTAAATGAGGCAGGAGAAAAATATTACGATGAGAGCTAGAGAAGTGGTATTCCTCGTATTTGATGTTATATGAGAGAGAGAGGAGCACATAAATATTAATTACATAAAAAAGAAAGATGTATAATAATATAATAATAAGAGCAGTTGTATTAGTCAAAAAATTATAATATCCATAATTAAAAAATAAAGAGAGAGAGATTTAATAATGGAATAATAATATATAAGTAATAATAGAGCGTAGAAATATATATATATAAACAAGAATTAAAAAACAAATAGTATAAAATTATTAGTGATAAATCTAAAGATGTTAAGATAGAAGATAGTGAGGTTAATCATTGGTGTTAGTTAATATAATGTTATCATGCTGCTATAAAATAACTTGTAGCCTGATAGTAGTGATAATGATAGTAATAGAGCTAGTGATAGTATAATTAAATTTATTTTGGAAATTATATATTTGCATATAAAGTTGTGTATGTGTATATGTACTTAGATATATATATATGTAATTTTATGTATGTATGTATATTATATATAAATAAAATAATATATACATTATTAAAGAAAATATTTAAGTGTTACATATACAAGACTATATATATATAATGTAAAAAACTTTACACTATATATAATATATGCTATATCTAAATAGTAATATATAATATATATATATATTATATATATAAAAGTATAATAGGTATTTTTTTCTTTATTAAATATAGGTTATTTTAATATTGGTTAAGTTATTTTATATATAACATATAGCGACCCGAGAAATATAGCTCAGTGTCAGAGCACTCGCCCAACAAAGCGAGGTCAGGTTCCCCCCCCCTTCGGTCGGGCGCTGGCAGAGAATGTGAGCTATGTCTCAATCCTTGGGTTAAAAAATTAATCAACCTAGATTACAAAATGAGTACAAACATCCTACAACGTCCTTGAGATAGTAGGTTAGCATCTGTCAGAGAATGATGGTGTTTATACCATCTGTAAAATATATATTAACAAAGCAATGTAAAAGTTAAAAGGTTATTGGTATTATATTAAATAGACCTAAAAGCATTTAATTTATAAATTTATGTGGCTTATTAACCTAGTTAATATTATTACAAGATATAATATAAGCTATATATATATATCATATATATTAACGAATAATAATATTAACTACTATATAGTAAACTAATATTAAAGCAAAGCTGTTAAGAATTTATGGGGAATTGAGTATATAATTACTAAAAAAACTATACAAAGTGCTTCTATTTAACAAAAAAAAAAGTTTATATGAGGAAATTATACGAAAAGAGGACAATTTATCACTTCTCTTCATATATATATCCTCACTTCGCATCCTTCCCTTTCTATCAACGTAAATAATATATCATATACTTATTAATACTCCTGCTTCTGTAGCCTTATCAGTATAAGGTTCTTGTCTTTTTAAAGCCCCCACATCGATATACCGATTATTTCATTAAACTATCGATCCCTATTATTATTTTATTTAATAAATATAATAATTTTTTTTTATAAAAATGTGAAGTTCATTTCAATTTATTGTTTTTGTCTTTATATTTTTAATAATTTAATAAATTTTTTTATTTTCAAAAACAAAATTTATAAAGATTAAAAAATAATAATTTATGCATTCATTTTTCATTGCTGGGGAGCCTACAACTGATTATTTTAAAAATCAAATAAACAATGGAGGATAATAATAATAATTGTGAATCATACAGAAATTTAAATCCCAATAATGGTTTCGTAGTTATATTTCTTTAATTTTTGTTTATTGTAATAGGGTAGGTAGGTTAGGTTAGGTTAGGTTAACTAACCTAACCTAACGAAACCAAACCAAACCTAACCTAACCTAACCTAACCTAGCCTAGCTAACCCAACCTAACCTAACCTAACAAACCTAAAATAACTGTAAGAAAATTTGAAGAAAAAAGTACTTTAATAGTCCTAATATTGTAATGTGTAAGTTAAGAAAAAGACGTAGTTTTAGTCATATTTTTTCAATTAAAACAGGTTATCAACAATATTAAATGTTTTGAAATTAAATTTTTTTTTTAAATTTAAAAATATAAAAGACAAAAAATAAATGAAAATGACTTCAAATTTTTATAAAAAAAAAATATTATATTATTAAAATAAAAAACAATAGGGATCATAGTTATAATAAAATAATCGTATATCATGTTGTGGGATTTAACGGAAGAAGAACCTATATTAGGTTATATAGTATATATATATTAGTATATATAGAACTATAGTATTTGTATAGACGGGGTTAGCGATTATAGCAAAATGATATGTATACCAGTATACATGGGCGTAGGCAGGGGGGCACTTGCCCCCCCCCTAATCTTGGCGAAATTAAAAAAACTGAACCTTAGAATTCTTGCCCAGACGACGTTTTGAAGGGAATTCTATAGTAAAAACGAATTAAAAGAATTACATCAAGCAGATATATATTCTGATATGTATGTTCTCTTCAATCATAAAAGATACATTTTTTTATATAGTTTTTCAATGTGTTTTGCGTTCTTATATTAGCAGAAGTCAACTAAGAGATGTGTTGCTATTTTATTCAGCCATACAGAATTTCAAGACAGAGTATTCTCTTACCCGCGCGCCAAGGATATATCATTATGATCGATACATTGTGCGGCTGCATAAAGACTATGCAAAGAATTGTACATAGCGAAGATATAGTAAATTAGGAGTAAAGATAGTTACTAAAGAATCCGCTATATATAATATACAATTGTACTAGATGTACGTTAATTTAATTAATATAAATTAAACTACGATTAATTTTAAGGTATATTAATAAAAGAGATATAGATACTATGTAGTACTCTAAATATATTCTAATAGTCAATATTTACTATATTAGAAAGTAGTGAAGTTAATATATACTATATATATAATAATGTAGTTATACCTCGCATGAAGGAGTAGTATAATGTATTATATACCAAAGTATTTATAAACTAATAATATATATATAATATAATATAACTATATATATAAAAGAGCATAGAAGGAGACTAGACATATCCATTACATAGGCTTAGATAAAATAGCATCTACTCGAGTTTTTATGGGGCACAAAGCAGATAACATGATATGACCCCTAATATCGTGTCGATTTATGGAGGAGGC
>JABUQX010123435.1:25000-26110 GCA_015478945.1 Trachelipus rathkii
TATATAATATATTAATATAATATATAAATTATATATATATATAATAATAAATAATTTATATAGATATATTTAATATATATATAGAATTATATATAATATATATATATAATATATAATATAATATATATACGGTCGCGTTAGATTTAGGTGAAAAGATGACAAGGAACTTGATAACTATTTAATAAACTTTAAATACATTTTTGAAATCAGCGAACATTTTAATGTAGGAAAATGAAGTAGAAATAAAATGAATGGCGCTAAAAAAAGTATATACTAATAAAAGATATAGCGTACGATAAGGTTCAATTGAGAATTGAAATGCAGTTTTTGGTAAATGAAATTATAAAAGGTGACGAATGTTGAAAAGTCGATTGGTCATAGGAGGTATACAAAGAGGATTAGGTAAATCTTTTTAAGTACCAGTTAATGATGCAGGATTAGTTATGGTAATGAAAGTAATAGAGACATACATACAGCCAAAAACAACAATTATAACAGATAAGTGGAAGGCTACAAATGTTTAAAAAAGAAAGATGTTATTAACCAAACCTAACCAAAACTTACCTAACCTTATCTAACCTAATCTAACCTTACCTAACTTAACCTAACCTAAAGTAACCTAACCTAACCTAACCTAACAACATAACCTAACCTAGCCTAAGTAACCTAAATATATATATATCTATATATATAGTATATATCCGTGATATTATATATATATAATATAAATATTAATATATATTATATATATAATATTTATTATAGTATATCATATATATATATATGATATATATATAGTATATATAATAATAATTTCAGCAATTGACTTGTTCCTAGGGGGCGAACTTATTTCAAATTTTAAATATAGAGGTAGACAAACACCAACGACAATGTCATTGTTTATTTGAACGTTTTATGCTCTTCTGGGCACATCATCAGCACTATCAAAAATTACAATAAAAACAAAAACAAAAATTAAAAATTAAAATATTAAAAAATTAAAAACTACAAAGTATAACCTAGTTTTTCTAACCTTCGAAGTCAGAAGCCAAAGACAAAGTGAAAAATATATTAATTATGATCTCTATTTATACTAAATTTATCAAGAAT
>JABUQX010123436.1:0-5000 GCA_015478945.1 Trachelipus rathkii
TCGCTGCTTCAAATTGCTTTCGTTCGTTTCAGTTACAGATTTTAACCACCGTTTTTCCGCGTTTATCGTGAAACGCTTTCGCGTTTTCGTGCGCCGCTTCAGTAGCCTGGCGAAAAAAAATCTAAGGCTTCTTACAAAGGTATGACACACATCGTTACTCTCAGCTACCTGGCTTCGCTTTGGATTTCCCCTTTCCTTTTCTTACTCTTGTCTAGTTTTCTCCCCGATCGCATTTCATCTCTTGTTGATGGAGCAACCTTTTTCTCCTTTCTTGTTATTGTGGTGTTCCTCAGAGTTCTGTTTTATCTCCACCTTTATTCATACTTTTCTTTAACGGTCTTCTTAAGCTGGACTTCTAACTCTGTTTACTCATGCTGCTGAGTCAACTCTCCATTCCCTCCACTCATTTCAAATGTGCTCCCTCGTTTGTATCTAGAGTTGCCTCTCGTCTACAGTTTTTCCGATTCAATTCTTGCCGATGTGGGCGGGATTTCTCAGTGGGCTAACCGCATTCTTGTGAAATTCAACTCTTTGAAAAATCAACTTCTTCATATCTCCTCTAAAACACCTCCCAACTTTCCTATCCCCTTCGGCAGCTCTAATGTCTCACCTGTAAGCAACAACTTTCTTGGACTGAACATAAATAATGAACTGTCTTGGAGACCTCATATCAAATCCCGGTTGCTAAAAATGGTCTCAATGAAACTAGAATTCTGTTCAGGTGCGTGATTTTTTTCTGCTTAGTTACTTTCCAGTTTAGATAAGAGTCTTATTCGCCCATGGCATGGAATACTGTTATCTCATATTTGGGTGGATCGGTTCCGCACTCCTTTTGGATAATTAATGAGGCCAGGCTAAGAGACTAATAAACTGTTACCTACTTTGTTCCTTTGAACCTCTTTCTCTGCGAGGTGATATTGGTGGCAGATCTTTTTTTTCTATAGGTATTACAACGGCGGGTGCTCAGGAAGGTGACTTCCGCATTCCTCCACCACTGCATCGCCCTCGTAAAACAGAGGTGCCTTACTCTCACATGAGTATTGTGTGAATATTGGAGACTCAAGGTTTAGTCATTGTGGTGTCTCCTTCTTTCCAGCCACATCTGTTTTGTTGAACTAATTGCCTTCATCTATTTTTCCTGCAGTATTCAATCTTCCTCTCTTTAAGTCTCGCGTCTGCGCCCACCTGAGGGAATTGCGTTAGACAAGGGACTGGGTGAATTTCAATTTACAAAATGCAAGGATTTCAAACTAAAAACTGTTGTTGCCATGCTTTTGACACGTAAGAGAAACTTATCGTATATATATATATATATATATATATATATATATATATATATATATATATATATATATATATATATATATATATATATACATATATAATAATAATAATAATAATAATAATAAAATAAATTAATGATTATTATTAGTGAACGTCGTCCTATGTGTGGCTCGCCTAAAATTTTAAATTCTTAATTTGCTCGCGATGGGCTAAAGGTTGGGCACCACTGCCTTATAACCTAGGGGTAGACACCCATATTAGGGCTATTCGGGGCTCGGGGAGGCTAGAAAGGCTTGAAAAAAGTGGCCCTCAGTTGTGGCACTATATGGCACTCACTTGGCACTATGTGACACTCACTTGGCACTCAGTGGCACTCACTTGGCACTCATTTGCACTCGTTGGCACTCACTTGGCAATCACCTGGCACTCATAGAATACTCATAGAATAATCATAGAACACTAATAGAACATCACTAGATACATACGTTCAAGTTAGAAACTAACGAAATATGTGACGGGTGGACCACGAGTGTAGCCAAAAAAAATTAGCGTGGAGCCATTGAAGTATTATGGTATCTGGCAAAGGTCAAAGACCGAGAAATATCATGAATCCAAACAAGGTTAAAAGACATCAAAAGATTCAGTCCTAAAAGGAAGGACGAAAATTACAAGTAGACCCAAAGGTGACCCATGGAAGACCAAAGGGTTGGTCGAAAAAATTAGGGTTCTCAAAAAAATTAGGGTTCTCAAAAAAATAGGGGTCTCAAAAATAGGGGTTCTCAAAAAAAAAATTAGGGTTCTCAAAAAATTAGGGTTCTCAAAAATTTGGGACATAAAATTTTGGTTCACCAAGAATTGGGGGGTGGTGCGGCGGCAGTTTGCTACGGCAGTTAGCTAACCTCTTCGAAAGGGTTGCAAAAAATTAGGGTTCTCAAAAAAAATTTGGGTTCTCAAAAAATTTGGGTTCTCAAAAAAATTTGGGTTCTCAAAAAAATTTGGGTTCTCAAAAAATTTGGGTTCTCAAAAAAATCGGGTTCAAAAAATCCGGGCTCTCAAAAAATCCGGGTTCTCAAAAATACCGTGGGCCAAAAGGTCAAGGCACAAAAAAAAAAGTTAAGGTAAAAAATTCAGGTTGCCCAAAAAAGTCAAGGCCCAAAAAGGTCAAGGCCATCCACTGTCCATCCATCCACCCCTGCCTGCTATAAATATATATATATATACTATACTCTCTACTATATATATATATATATATATATATATATATATATATATATATATATATATATATATATATATATATATATATATATATATATATATATATATATATAAGATTTGTGTAACACGGAAAGCCTAAATTTAGATAGGAAGGACACTGACTAAGCCTTCGGAAGAAGGATTAAATTAATGCGGTTATTTCCGATCAATATCAAGTCAAGGAGGACAAACAAGTCAAAATTCGAGGTCAAATAAGCCAAGTCACATTGTCCAAAAGAAAAAAATTCAAAACATTTCATTTCTTAATTAATTTACAAAATTAATAATAATAATAATAATAATAATAATAATAATATGCATAGATATGTATTAATAAGTGTAATAAATAATAATAATAAATAAATAATAATAATAATAATGGTAATAATAATAATATGTAATAATAATAGAAATATTATTAATACAGAGAACCCTCTATCTCTCTCTCTCTCTCTCACTCTCTCTCATTCTTATATATATATATATATATATATATATATATATATATATATATATATATATATACTTCTCATAATATATATATATATATATATATATATATATATATATATAAAATAAAAAGAAGAAATTGAAAATTCGATTATGCCATTCCCCCTCTACCCCCCTTTCAACGAAATATCGCTTTACGCTTTTATATTAAATGGAATAAGTGGGAATTACTTTTCTTATTGAAACTAAAATGGCATAAAATTAAATGTCTAATAATAATGAAACACTTAATAAGATTGGTCTTATCTTTAAATATAATAATGTAGTCTAAAACTAAGACCATATTTAGATATAGTATTAGTTGTGTAAATAGATATAAGACTGATTTAGATTGTTTTTAGATATAAGACTGATTTACACTGTCTTGATATAAGACTGATTTAAACTCTTGATATAAAACTGACTTAGACTGTGTCAAGATATAAGACTGAATTAGACTGTGTCTAGATATAAGACTGACAGACTTTCTCGAGATATGTCTGACTTAGACTGTCTAGATATAAGGCTGACTTAGACTGTGTTTCTATATGAGTCTGACTTGGACTGTGTCTAGATATAAGACTGACTTAGACTGTGTTTAGATATAAGGCAGATTTAGAGTGTGTCTAGATATAAGACTGACTTATACTGTGTCCAGGTATAAGACTGAAATAGACTTTGTCTAGAAATGTCTGACTTAGACTGTGTCCGGAACTCTAGATATATGACTGACTTAGACTGTTTAGATATAAGTCTGACTTAGACTGTGTCTCGTTATAAGACTGACTTAGACTGTGCTTATATATAAGACTGACGTAGACTTTGTCTAGATAAGTCTGACTTAGACTCTGTCTAGATATAAAACTGACTTAGACTGTGTTCAAATAGAAGTCTGACTTAGACTGTGTCTAGATAGAAGACTGACTTAGACTATTGTCTATATATAATATTGACTTAGACTGTGTCTAGATAACTGACTTAGACTGTCTAAATATAAGTGATTTAGACTGTCTGTAGATATAATGCAATATTTCTATTCTATTTCTTCATTCCGTACATTTCTTTTCGCATGCATCTTCCATTTTGTTATATTAATATATTGAAATATTATTAAATTTCAATTTTTTTATATTATTCCTTCCTTTATTATTATTATTATTCCATTTATTTATTCCATTATTATTTATTATTATTATTTATTTATTTTATGTATTCTTGTTGTAACTTCCATTTTGTTATATTAATTATATTGAATTATTATTATTATTATTTTATTATTATTATTATTATTATTTATTATTATTATTATTATTATTATTATTATTATTATTATTATTATTATTATTATTATTATTATTTATTATTATTATTTGTATTAGTAGTAGTAGTAGTAGTAGATAGTAGAGAGATAGTGGCAGTTAGTATTAAGTTAAATTAATCATTTTGATAGTTGAAGTGATTTCAGCCTATATATATACATATATATATATATATATATATATATATATATATATATATATATATATATATATATATATATATATATATATATATATATATATATATATTAAAAGAAAGGTTCTAATTCAGTGATATTATACAGAAGTTGGGGTGCTGAGTCGGACACACACTACACGACTCAGCCCATTCCCTCTGCAACAAAATTACAAGTCAGATCTCTGGCGTAGGAAGTATTCGAGGTTGGATATGTAAAGGGTTGGTTTTCATGTTTTGGTGTAAGGTGCCCTGGTGCCCTTCATAATGTTTGCTTAGAAATCGATTTTAAAACATCAAAATTAATTTAATTTTATAATTTAAAATCGCTATTATATGGTCAGTTTGCCATTATACTTGTTTTTTATTCAAGGAAATCACAAAAGCTTTAGCATAAGTACCACAGTCCAGTGATCATCAGATTGAAACAAATATTTTTTCATTTTCCAAAACAAAATCAATCATTGCACCAAATT
>JABUQX010123436.1:15000-17500 GCA_015478945.1 Trachelipus rathkii
TTCGTTTAGAAAACTATAAAATCTTTTTATGATACAATACCTCTTTTCTTTTATCGCATTGAGTTATATCGCAAATAGCCACGCAAGTCCTCCTCGTTATTTTGAGAAATTCTTCAAAATGGCGCAAATTGGCGAGATAATTTTTCTTCTTGTTAAAGAATTCTGTTCGCGTGCCCCCGACCTTCATATTCATTCCGTACTCGAAACCGGGATTTTATTTATTTCTCAAACGTGAAACATTAATAGCAACTTGATTTATATCTAGATATGCCACACACACACACATACACACACACACACACACACCACACCATATATATATATTATATTATATATATTATATTAATATACAATAGAAATTAACTTTATTGTGTGTATATAGATATATATATATATATAGTATATATATATATATATATTATATATATATATTATTATTATTATTATTATTATTATTATTATTATTATTATTTAAATATTGTAATAGTAGTAGTAGTAGAAGTAGTAGTAGTAGTAGTAGTAGTAGTAGTAGTAGTAGTAGTAGTAGTAGTAGTAGTAATTAATTGTATAAACAATTAAGACTGTTATTGATAAATACCTCATGAATAGTATTTGTGAAAAGTCTTTATTATTGTGGTGGTGATTATTAATGTTTTTGTTTTATTGAGAAAATGTTGTGTGATCGTTTGCCAAAAATTGTTTGATTTGGGTGAGGCGACCTGAGGAGCAATTCCATTAGGCAAAATGGTCATTCGATGCGGCACAAATGGGACGCCTCTTCCCATTCGTAATTTTAGATTTTAATAGAGAAAAAGGAAATAGAATTTATGTTCTAATAAATTAAATAACAAATTATACTCTTAATTAAAAAAAAATTAGCTAATTATTTTATCTATATTTTTTAACAATGTAGCTATACTATTTTACAATAAATATATATATATATATATATATATATATATATATATATATTATATATAATAATATGTTGTATCTATATATTATATATATATATATATTATAATATATATAATATATATACATATATATCTAATATATATATTTATATATATATTAATATAATATATATATATATATATATATATATATATATTATAAAATTTTACATGTATTAATATATATATATTATTTTAGGTATATAATATATATATATAAAAATATATATATATATATATATATATATATATATATATACATATATGTCACGTCTGTTGGGAAAAGACCGGAGTCCCACATTTTCCAGTAGTATTTTGGATAACAAACTCCATTTGCAAATCAAATAAAAATTAGTGCGTCATCTAACTACGTACGGCGTTTTTGATGGTGTAACAAGTCAGAGGAAGTATATAAAATAGAGGAAGAAAGAGTGTTTCAGTCTATTTCAGTAGAAGGATTGAGAGATTGAGAATATTAGTTACGTTAGAGGTCATGTTGTTAGGATAGAGAAGAAAAAGTGTCAGAGTTGAAGACTAGTCACAAGAGTTTTTTTCCAAGGAAGACGTATGCCACCAGTGAGTTCAGAAGAGAAAAATTTCGTGTCATACCCAATATATATATATATATATATATATATTAATATATATTTATATATAATATATATATATATATATATATATATATATATATATATATATACCATATATATAGTATATATATATATATATATATATATATATATATATATATAATATAATATATATATATATATATATATATATATATATATATATATTATATATATTTATATATATATATATATATAAGTATTAAATAACATAAATATATATATAAAAATTATATATATATATATATAATATAATATATATATATATATATATATATATATATATATATATATAAGATTATGTTAGTGGGGCCTTGAATGTTGAATGGAGAGGAAGGAAGTGGGAAGAATTAAGGATGAGAAGTTAATAGTTAAGAAGGTAATTTAGGATAAGTATTTAAGAGCGCTGGTAAATAAATTAGTTGAATGTGAACAAGTTGAAACTTAACAAATCTGGACACAAATTGTTTCTAGTGCAAGAGAAGTATGAGGATGTGCTAAAGTAAATGAAGTAAGAATGTTAAGAGTGATTTAAAGTAAAAAAAAAGAATGTACTAAAAGCTAATGATGTTGTCTCAAAAGAAAGGTGTTTGAAATTATATAAGAAGGAATAAAGGAAGACTAAAAGATGTATAAGTAAGGGGAAAAATTAGGTAAATGAACAGTTTGGAAGGAAGATGAATGTTGACTTACAAAGGAAAAGGAACTTTTTTAGAAGGAAGCGCTAATAATTGAGAATGATGAGAATAAGAGGAATCTGCTTTGAATTATGAATAGGGGTGGTGCTTTCGTAGCTGAAGAAATGGATGTGAGGAGAGTGTGGAGAGAACTCTCTGAAAATCTGCGTAACATTGGCAGTAATGAAAAGGTGATAGTGAATGATTGTGTGGGTGTGATGGTGCAAAAAGGATTAGG
>JABUQX010123438.1:0-14489 GCA_015478945.1 Trachelipus rathkii
TAATATATACATATAATAATATATATAATATATAATTATACGTATATTACATCACTATATATAATTCTATATATATAACTATTAATATATAATATAAAATACCAAAGGGATTACAATTTAAAAACTATTGTTTATTTAATTACTTAATATGATTCATTCTAATTTAACTATTGCTTACCGGAAAATTTGAAAAAATTCTCAATTCTTTTTTCGCAATTCTCCTTTTAAAATAGAACTAGCCCTAACACTCAATGATTGACAAGTTGAATGATGCGAAGGGTTGATGCCTGCACAATACCCACACTAAATTTGGAATAAAAATTAGAAATATATAATAATAAATAATAAAATAATAATAATAATAGATAATAATACATATAATGGATATAATAATAATAATATATATAAATAATAAATGAATAATATAGAAATAATCAATAATGATAATTTAATACTATAATAATCAAATAACAATGAATGATAAGTGGGCAATAGTTAGTAATAAGTATATTAATGAATTAATAAAAGAATAATACTAATAATATGGGATAATAATTGCTTATGATAATGCGTATAATATAATAAATGAAAATAATAATGAAATTATACTAAATAATAATAAGTAATAATAATAATAAGAAAAATAGATAACAAATAATTTATATGGATTATATAATGATAATAATAAATAATTATAATAATTAATAATTGATAATAAATAATAATAATAATAAATAATAATCAGATCATGAAAAAATAATAATGAATAATATATTAATGATCATTATTAATTGAAACTTAAATAATTCAATATACACATAATCGATCGATATATGAATCTACTACAAGATTAAATTAATAATAAACCAATGAACCCTCTCAATAATAATAATCTAATAATAACATCAAATCTAACTAATTAAATAATCATATATCAATTAAATAATAATAATCAACTATATATAAATTACTATGAAATAATAGAGAACATCTTTATCAACAAATAACCTTGTGTTGAATTTATATAGTACTGTAATAAATAATGGAAGACAAGATTTTAATATTAAACAGTTTTTGTCATAAAATTCATTGAATGTATTGATCAGCCTCTCTCTACACGTCTATGATTTTTCATTTTACCCGCCTCAAAAATAAATTTATCAAAAATTTTAGTAACATTTATCCTCCCATATAGAGAATGTGTAATGGATACAAAACACTCACCATGAAGAGAGAAAATCAATGTGTATCCAGTAACGAACCTGCAATACATATAAGAATTATCAATTATATTTAATAATAAATTATCACTCAATCGCTTGAACCCTATTTACTAATACAATCAACCCTTGTACTCTGATCATCTTGCCTCTAACATCACATTAACGATTAACTATCAGTATTTAGTTCGTTCAATAAAACTCTAAAACTTATGTACAAGCAAATAGTTCAGTTATGCTACGACTCGTATTTACGCACCGATGCTCATTATCAGTAGAACTAACTGTTCCAACCCATCCCATCCACAAAAGTACGAGATCTACCATGTTTCGCAAAAGTATATTGGCCGCCTATACTAATAGCATTAAGTCAGATCGTCTACCTCAGCACGTACACATAAACCTGTGATTTACAGCTTTCGAGTCCACCCCACAATACCTTGTGTAGGGCCTCTTGCTCCAGTGAGTGATTGGAGTAAACTCGTGTAATAAACAAAAAAAAAAACTATTAGACTCGGTTAAAGCTTGAAAAAATATATACTAATTTGTTTAATATCTTATTAAGAACAAATCAAATATACATTAACACTCTAAAGGATTTTAAACTTAATGATGAATATAAAACCTACCTCAAGCTCATTATGATCTAAGATCGTGTACTAAGTACCAGACAGTATAATACAATTATTAAAAATCCCCTTACATTCTCATTATATTAATCACTCAAAGAATACTAATACATATAAAATATAAATATGTATTTAATTTTTATAGTTACACTTCTGAAATACCTAACAATCTTCCCTAACACACTACACGATAATTCAGTAATCATTCTTCGATAACATCAAGTATCAATAAGTAAATAATTAAATCAACCTATCCTCACCTATACATTACATATAATTCAGACGTCGAGATAGTAATAATCTGTTTCATGCTCAACACTGATCAATAAAGGCCCCAAGAACCTCCTAGACGGCAACCGTCAGGATATCTCATATAAATCAAAAGGCAAAAAAAACATTCTCCCCGTTTTTAAGGAAATAATAATTGATTGCAAAAACCTAAGAAATCAGATCCATCAACTTTTTTTTTTTTTTCTAGTTTGTATACTAATTATAATTACTACTATTACTTTTACTATTATTATTCATTATCATACTATATATTATTTAATTATTAATTATATTCATTATTAGTATTATATTATATATTATTATTATTATTTATTATTCATTATATATAATATTATTGTATCCCTCATTATATAAAACTTACACTTATTATCATTACTTTAATACCAGTTATTCACTTATTATTATTTATTCAATTAACTTTTATTATTATTATTCACATTCTTACTAGTTGCATAAAATTATTCATTAGTTAATTATTTCCATTATGTCTATCCATTGATCCCATTCTTGATCTTCTTATATTCTACTTATATTATAATTGTTCTAATTCTTATATTATTATTTAACACCACAAGGTGCATTGATGCTTCTTCTCCTAGCCGTCAAGTAACGGAGAGTAATCAGTGCAAACTTCCCTCGGCGGACAACTACATCAGATACTGCACACATCCTTTATGAATCCATGTCTCCCACTTGAATCTTTTCGACGAGTCCCCAAGCCGTCCGGGCACACTTGGTCACCCCATTGCGCACGGATTAATAATCTCTCTAGGGCGTTGGATGAGAACTGCACGGTACCGTTCGATGCCGGATTCTGTACAAGCATAAATTCTTGCACACTTCACCGTCAGAGTGCTGGCTATAGGTAGGATACCTGCACATAATTTTATACCTCACTATACATCCAATACTACTTATAATTATATATTACATTATATATACCTATATAAATATATAGTATTATATATACTCACTATAATTTACTACTACTCCTCAGTACTCTCATACCATAATCAACTATACCTATATATATTAACATAACATCACTAACTTAATATACTAACCTATTACCTCAGTAATTGAACAATAATAATAATTATATATCTATACTATATATTCACCACTTATAACACTATATATACAACTATTAATACAATAAAAATATACTATATAATCATATATACTAGCCCTACCTACATCACTAAACCTTATAATACTAATAGATAACTATTATTTCCACACTATATCACTCTATACCCTATTTCTCTATATATCAAATACATTATTCATCTCTACCACTTACCACATCCCATAACCTATATACCTCACTAAAACCCCTGTACCTACGATATCTCCATCCTACTATAATCCTACGTACACCTAACCCTCACCAACTCAATACTAACTTACTATAATATATCACTATCATTAACTAACTACATCCTACCCCATTTACTAATTAATAATATCTATATATAATATAAAATACTATGATAATATGTTGTGTGTGTGAGTGTGTGTGTGTGTTGTGTTGCGTAGGTGTGTGTAGGTGTTGTTGTGTGTGTACTGCAGTAATGTTTCAGAATATCCTAATTTAATCCGAAAATTTAATTGTTGCATCCCTTCGCGTAAATATTCATACAACGAATACGTATATAAACAGACGTCTATTATGAGCCATTTGTGGTATTGTTAAAGGATCTCTCACCTTATTCTATTTCCCTGCGCCTCACCTCATCCTAAACTGAATTCAATTAACATAAATAATCTTTCGCATAAACTCTGCGAAGACGCTCTCAAACCAGTGTCTTCTATAAAAGCGTCCAAAAATGCTCTGATTTTTTGTACATACCTATATAACCTTCGGATTTTATTACGAAATATTTTGATGAAGCGATTTTTATTACTTTGCTGAAGACAGTTTAAGTAATGCCGATACAACAATAATTTTGCATATTGTGGAAATTGGCGAAGCAATTATCTACTCTTATTGGACTTGTACTTTGAGAACGTAACATATATAATTTTAAGATATAATTATCTATATATATATATATATAAATATATTATAACTATATAAAAATACCTATATATATATATATACATTATATATATACTAAAAAATATATATGATACTCTATAAGATCTAATTGTATATATTCAATACATATCTATAAACATATATTATATAATTAATAATAAATATTAATTAATGTCGAAAATCAGACGCAAATCTATGTTTCAAGTTTACAAATTAAGTACAAATAAATATATATATTTAAAAAAATAATAACAGATAATAAACAAAACCCTCTAACAATTTAAGTAAATTCAAATTTAATTAATATAGAAAATAAGATTCATATGTATAAGTTTATTAATTAAATACAATATATCGACTAACATATATATCATAAAAAAATATAAGTTACATTTAATTAAGATGTTGCGTATGACAGATGAACCCTCTTTTATATTTAGGAATATTTTCGATAACGAATAAAAATCGAATATTACGGGCCTTCTTAATATTCGCTCTGCAAACTTTCTATTTTTTATTATATTCAAGTTAAAGCGATCTAACAAATATTTCATATGCTTTTTATATATTTATACATTTTATATAGATATAAACAAAGATATATTATTTATTATATTATTCATTAAATTATTTCTATATTATTCATTATTATATAAAGATTTTCCATCAACTACCTTATTATCACGATCAATGAATAAATAAAACTGAAGAAAGAAAATTAATTTTTTTCCTAAGAGCAAAATTAAATCAAAGGTCTCATGTTTATTAAACGAAGTATTAAGAAGGTCTTTCATAAAAAATTTATCGGAGTTTATATATTTTTATAAAAAAATTCTTCCCCCCCTGACCCGCAGACGCTTGCGTAGCAGGGGCAACGCCACCATAGCCCGTGTAATACCCCCACTCTAACGCACTATCAACCCACCGCTCTGCGGGGGAGCGTCGGGGGGGTTATGAATCATACATGAGGATGGCCGGGCGAACGCGGACCGCCGATAGGTCCCATACCCAACTCCTTCATCACCACACCGGACATCACACGAACTCAAAAACATAAAAAATATAAATTGAGCTTGCCATAATCACCATCTAACCATAAACTCAATTATATTTGATATGCCAAAGGTCATAGCTATGTGTTCTCCACAAACCTTTATACGCTAATTCACCACTTCTACAACTGCCCCCCACATCATCCAAACAATTCTAAAAGCTCGCAAATAAACACAATTAGTCCTGCATAAATCACCACATCCCATCCCAAAATCACATCCCCCCTCGGCCCATTACAGCTAACCAATTCGATAATTAATCTTCTACAAGATATAGGTGTGAACGCCAACAAAAACCTATGTTCTGATCAAACTTCTCCTATTTCAACCTTTCGTTAATCATCTAACATTTATAAATCTATTCAAGTTGACCAAATCCGTATACTTGTATCTACCTCACATGGCTCTCCTTCTTCATACAACCCTCATCTCATATTCCACCATATCTCCGAACATCTTTCACGAACGGATTACACGCCTTTCTAAGTTAAGATACATTTATTCGACTGTTCCATCAACCGCGACGTACTGCCGAAGCACAATATTCCGACTCCAGGTATAAATAAAGGTACCATATACATGAAATATATCATTTATTAATAATAATACATATACAATTAATAAATTAACGATAATAATATTATAATATAAACTATACTACTATATATATTATATACCCGTCCATAATGTATTACTCCTATGTAATATAAACTACTAAATACTACCTCTATTATATCTCCTAAGTATAATATGCATATCAATCAATTAAATAACTATATATCAACACTCTATACTACATCAATATATATAATAATACATATAATCTATAAATATACTATATATACATATAAATATAATTCTATATATATTAGTATTTATAATTACTATATACTATTACTAGATAATATTTATACCTCACTAATTCCTATATCCCTACCTCATACTATCCATACCTAATAACCTGCAACCACAACTGAGTCTATTTATATAAGAATGTGACTCCTATTACCCGCTATCCTCTTTCTCATACTTCTCATCATCCTCTCGAACAAATCATCTCTCTCCTCTCTTCTCTCTCTATCTATCTATATAACATATATTCAGATTTAAATAATATACACTAATATAAAAAATGTATACACTATATACCAAATATATATTATATTAATTTAAATATTTATATATATATCTATTATAATATATATATTATATCTATATAAATACATACTTATATATACATATCTTACACCTATTACTACAAAATATAGAGATTACATATATTATACTATATAACTTATATTCAAATGACTTATATTATGATACCAGCGGTAAATTCTTAGTAAAGATTAATATCATATTATATATAGTATGATTTACTTAAATATATATATGATACATATTAAACTTTTACCAACCTCACATAATACTAATATATATATATTTTATTATTAATATATATATAGATATATCATAACCTATATATATATATTATTATATATTATATATATATTATATATAAATATATATATATATATATATATAATAACCTATATATAATACTATATAGTATAATATATAGCATATATAATATATATATATATTAATGTATATATCAGTATATAATATATCGAATTACTTTATATAATACTATAATATATATATATATATAGTAATATAATATATATATTATTGTATTAGTCATAATATATCTCACTATATTATAACCATTTGTAAGTTATGTTTATTATTATATTAATATATAAATATGCAAAGTTTTACGTAGGTTTCCATAGTACAAAATTGATAGGCTTATATTTATTTTAATACTGTGTTCAATATACTTTAATATATTATATATAATAATATTTATATTGTTATATATTAGTGAGTATATATAATATAATTAGAATTAGTTACTTAGTAATTTAATACTAGTATGTACTCTGATTATTTAACAAGATAAATTGAGAGGTGTTTTTAACTTAAGCCTTTTGAAATTACTGGAGTAATAATATCAATAAATAATACATTTTAAAAAAAAAAAAAAACGAAAGGTCGGTATGACATTTCTCTTGACAATAGATGTATTTATGAGAAGTCTCGAATGTTATATCAAATTCTTATTAACTGTTTAAATTTACCTTTTCAATATCATATATTATAGCTCTATTCTATATTAATTTTTTATATTATATCTATAGTAATTATAAATTATTATATATTTATGGTTATTATATAATATCTATATAATGTATATATAATATTTATTCTGTACCGGGGGATTAGGTAGTATCATAATTTTATATTTCGGTGAGTACTATATATACTCACCTACTATTCTTTATAAATTATATATATTATATTATATATATATCAGGTTTAAGTGAAAAAATTGTAATTTTGAAAAATAAAAAAAAAAAAAAACATTGCTTTCCATTCTTTTAAAATAAAAACAATTTAAACCAATGTTTTTTTGTTTTAATTTGGTTTTTATTGGTAATTTTGATGGTTTTAATGTAGTTTTAATGTCTTCCCCAACAGACTTCTTATTACAGTGCAGGTTACAAAATTCACTTAATCGGAACTCGTTATACACACATGTGGCTAACAGGCGGGACATATTTTATAATTTCCTTAAGCTATGAATCTTTTAGATTAGTAATATTCCAAATTTTTCTTAATTTCCGTGTTAAGAAAATTTAAATTCTTATTATCTTTTGAGTTTTACATAACTCATCAAGTAAAAATAAGAGGGTATATTATAAGATATATATGAACTCTATCTGAAAAAACTGTTATACTCCTTGGCATCGAATGCAATCCATAATATAAGTAAAAAACTCTCATAAAAAGCTTTGCAATTAATTTATTGACTCTTTCCAAATGATTTTTATTTCCGTTATTATTTGAATACTAGGTATACTATATATATATATATATATATATATATATATATATTTTATATATATAGTATATATATATCTATATATATAATATATTATATATAATATACTAATATATATATTTATATATATATATATTATATATATATATATATATAAATAATATATATATAAATATTACTATATATATATATATATATATACTATATATATACTATATATAGTATAATATATATATATAATTATTATATATATATAATAGAGAGAGAGAGAGAGAGAAGAGAGAGAGAGAAGAGAGAGAGAGAGAGAGAGAGGAAGACGAGAGAGAGAGAGAGAGAGGGAGAGGAGAGAGAGTAGAGATGGAGAGAAGAGAGAGAGAGGGAAGAGAGAAGGAGAGAGAGAATAAGGAGAGAGAGAGAGGAGAGAGAGAGAGAGAGACGAGAGATTCATCATTAAAAGTCGACAACTGAAATTACCATTAAGAATTTTATTCAAAAAAAGCACTAATTTCCCTGCTTTAGTTGTTGCCAACCTATTTCTAATGTTCTGTGCACAATTTGAAAATGTTGAGAAATACCCTTCAACAAGTAGCATTTGATGAAGGTGTCTGACAAATATTGCTTACTGAATTTTATATATAACCTTCTCCTCTAATTTTTCTTGTCTTCCTCTCTTATCTCTTTAGCATTTGAGAGAATCTGTACAAGATAAGGAGTCACTTGCTGACAAACAGAGAATCACAAATAGGTAACTTTATGAAATGAAGGAGAATTTTAATATCTTAAAATTATAAAAAACGGGGCATCATTTATGTACCCTACATTTTCCATAAATCCATTGCTTTTGATAAGCTGTTCTAATATCCCATGTTCATATTTTTTCAATCCCTTAATGCAGATCGACTTAGTTTTTACAGTCTTGCCTTTCTAGTTAGTTAATGCTGTGGCCACACACTCTATCGGGTCATGAGTTTCATTATATAATTTTGAAATGTGGCATCGATGGGTAAAAAATGAATCCCCAAGTGCTCGAAACAAGAAAATAATGTTTTAAACATGTTAAATTTAACAAATATATATATACTGATATATATATATTATTATTATATATATATATTATAATTATAATTATATATATTTATATCTATATATATAGTAGTATATATATAAATTATATATATAAATATATATATATTATTAATATATTATACTAATATATATACTAATATATTATATTTATATTATTATATATATTTTATATATAAACCAATGTTCTAAAATGTCACAAACCCTATATTATATTATATATACTATATATACTATATATATAAATATATATATATTATATATATATATATATATTATATATATATATATATATATTATATATATAATATTATATATATTATATATAATTATATATATATATTATATATACTATATATATATATATTTATATATATGTACTATATAAATATATTATTATATATAGATTAGTATTATATATATACATATATATTATATATTAATATATATAATTATTATTATATATATATATATTATAATATGACTATATATACTATAATATATATACTATATCTAATCATTATCATAATATTAATATATATACTATATATATATATACTATACATATATATATATATATATATATATATATATATATATATATAAGACAGAGAAAAAGGCAGATAGATGGGAGATGAAGATCTTCAAGTGATGGCAGACAATCTTATTGAAGTGAGAAAGATTCTTCTCAACTGGAAAAACAGAAGATAGTAAGACACTAATTTCGCAGAAACCTACTTGCTAAAATGGTGTACAGATGGGATCTTAATCCTAACGCCTTTTCGCCTTTCACCTTTCAATGAAATTTACTGAAAATGTCAAAAGTATAGTATATATGTTGTAATTAAGGAAAATCTTATTGAAAATTACCGGAAAACCCCATACCCCCCTAAAAAAACTTACAGTCACTCAAAAATCAGTTAAAATGCGACTTACCAAATATTTTTTGCTAGAAATTTTTTTAATTAGAAAAAAGCTAATAAAACTGGGATACAAATGCATGCCAAACGAACATCCAACCCCTGAGTTGTGAAAAAAATATTGTTTCAATACCATGATTAGCCTACAAAAATAGTTTAAATAAAAAAATTATTTTACAGTAGGAGCAGTTTAACATATAAACATGAAATTTGAAGACCATAACTTTTTTCAAGGTTATTTCCCCAGATCTTTTTAACATTTTACTTTCATTTCAGCTTATTTTAAACTTTTTATGTTAGTTTCATGAAAATCTGAAAGTAAATTTCATAGAAATCGGCGGAAGATGTTGTGATTAACAAGGTCTAGAGATGTTTTACAACTATGCTGAAATTGGGTGGAAAACGAGCTGTAAACTTCATAGCACACGTAATATTGCAGTATCTATAGAAGAAGAAGAAGAAGAAGAAGAAGAAGATAGAAGCAACGGAATGAAGAAGTAAGAAGAAGGAAGAA
The DNA here is from genome assembly GCA_015478945.1 of Trachelipus rathkii. Taxonomy (NCBI): domain Eukaryota; kingdom Metazoa; phylum Arthropoda; class Malacostraca; order Isopoda; family Trachelipodidae; genus Trachelipus; species Trachelipus rathkii. The sequence continues at coordinate 10,656 of JABUQX010123438.1, forward strand.
GAAAGAGAAGAAGAAAGAGAAGAAAGGAAGAAGAAGAAGAGAAGAAGCAGAAGAAGAAGAAAAGAAGAAGAAGAAGAAGAAGAAGAGAAAGAAGAAGAAGAGAAGAAGAAGAAGAAGAAAAAAAGGAAAAGAAAAAAGAAAAAGAAAAAGAAAAAGAAAAAGAAAAAGAAAAAGAAAAAGAAAAAGAAAAAGAAAAAGAATAATAATAAGAAGAATAAGAATAAGAATAATAATAATAATAATAAGAAGAAGAAGAAGAAGAAGAAGAAGAAGAAGAAGAAGAAGAAGAAGAAGAAGAAGAAGAAGAAGAAGAAGAAGAAGAAGAAGAAGAAGAAGAAGAAGAAGAAGAAGAAGAAGAAGAAAAGAAGAAGAATAAGACGATAATAGAAGAAGAAGAAGAAAGGAAGAAGAGAGAAGAGAAGAAGAGAAGAAGAGAAGAAGAAAGAAGAGAGGAAGTAGAGGAAGAAAGGAAGAGAAGAAGAGAAGAAGAAGAAGAAGAAGAAGAAGAAGAAGAAGAAGAAGAAGAAGAAGAAGAAGAAGAAGAAGAAGAAGAAGAAGAAGAAGAAGAAGAAGAAGAAGAAGGTAATTCATCAAATCCCAAGGACAAAAATTAGTCTGTTATTATGTATAAGAAAGGTTAAGCAGTTTCCAAACCTTTGACTAGATTTTGCTTATTACGTAAATGAAACTAGATACACGGAAGAGGCTAGAATGGTATATTTTATCAGTTGCAAATAAAACTCTAACATACCTTACGTATACATATAAAAAAATATTTAATGTATATATAGTATATTTTTTTTTTAAATGCAATATAGATACTGTATTTGAAAAAAAAAACGCGATAAACTAAAGCCGCGAAAAATGAACTGCGATATAACGAGGTATTACTGTATATATATATATATATATATACGTATATATATATATATATATATATATATATATATATATATATATATATATATATATATATATATATATATATATATATATATATATATATATATATATATATATATATATATATATATATAGTGAAAATATAATCCTTTTCTTTTGAACTCTATGTTCTTTACCTGCCATTGCGCAGAGGTCGTACCCCTGACCAACACATAGACTCGGATCCAAACCTTTTTCTAAAAACAAATCTATCGTTCTGGCAAAGGTTTTACAATCTATTCCTTCAAGAACTTCAAACCCCAGAAATTCTTCTCGAACAGTCATTTTGTAAAGTTCGAGGAACCCTAAATCCTATAATTGTTCTTTGCCTGACAAATCCGCAGTTTCATCGGCCAGTATGGAGCAGACACCAAATTTTTTTGCATTCGAGACAATCATGTTTTATTATGACAGTTCCACGCAAATTGATAAGTTCATTTTGAATTATCGGAGACGTTCAGACAGAGTTCTGTCCTTGAATATGTTCTATCAAATCCACATCACCACTTCCTATTCGCAGTTTAATCAATTCTTCAAAAATTCCCTAATGAAGGCCTTTACCTCTTAAAGGTAAGTCATGGGTTCCACAGAAAATTAAAATTATGGTCTTCAAAATAACTGTATTATTTTTCTTTTATTTTCTGCAATTGTTTTTTGATATGCTGTCTGCAGCTGAATATCAACGGGCACGCTTTCCATGATTGATTTAGCAGCTTTGGCAGCCGCCAAATGCCATCGACATTCCAGGTTTTTTTGCTATATTCATGCATATGTTTGTAACTAGTAAAAGGCCGAACAGCAAAAGAGCCTTGCATATATATATATATATATATATATATATATATATATATATATATATATATATATATATATATATGTTTATATATGTATATATAAATATCTACATATAAATACATATATAATATATTTATATATATATATATATATATATATATATATATATATATATATATATATATATATATATATATATATATATATATATATATATATATATATATATATATATATATATATATATATATATATTTATATATATACATATATATATATATATATATATATATATATATATATATATATATATATATATATATATATATATATATATATATATATATATATATATATATATATATATATATATATATATATATATATATATATATATATATATATATATATATATATATATATATATATATATATATATATATATATATATATATATATATATATATATATATATATATATATTAGGGTTGGCCGAAGCACCGGGTACGGTGCGGTGCGGTGCGGTGCGGTGCGGTGCGTAGTGCGCTCATTTTGGTGCGGTGCGGTTCGGTGCGGTGCGGTGCGGTGCGGTGCGGTGCGGTGCGGTGCGGTGCTATTCCTGGTGCGAGCACTATCAAAATTAACAAGTGATAGGTAAACAAATAGTTTACCATTTACGATGTCCATTTTCCCACTCATTAATGGTACAATAACAAATGTAACCGAACCATAAATTTAGAGGAGAGAAAGATCTCAATATCGTCTCTCTCATCATTTTTATACTTTAACTTCCATTGCCTGAGGATATTAATAATCTCTTCAGAGTTATTAGGAGAGGATGACAAACATGTGTTTGCTGATTATCATAACGATATTTTTAAATGATTGGAGTACAATGATACAATGGTTAGGGTTAGAATAGAATTGTCATGGGATGGAAAGACATTTATTTTATCATCAAAGCTGCCGTACTGGCAGAAAGATTCATTAAGACCTTGCAACTTTAACATTTTTTGCAGAGTAACGTCATGTATTACTAAAAGTTAGCGAATTTTAATACTGGCCTGTATTTTATTCAGTTCTTACTGAGCCATGGTCGAATGATTAAAGTTTGCAGTAATTGACCTATATTTTGAGAGAACTTCGCTGACTATTGTTTGAGATGTTGCAAGATTTCTAATATTGATGACTGACAGAAATTGTGTTGTTCATTCAAGAAAGAAACATAATTTTCTTTATAATGGAACCAGCATTACTCATGACTCAGTGAACATCATCTGGGGATAGGCTCCATTTCGCCAATATTCCATTAAATACGTCACTGAATATTCACCTGCATGACTTTCAGTGGGAGGCTCAGAGCACGACACAAAATTTGGCTTTTGAAAAAATTGTCCACGGCTTATCTACTTAGAGAAATCAAAGAAACTGCAGATTGAGTATCTGGCCATTCGTCGGTGGAGAAAACTAACTTAGAGGATTATTTGATAGAGACTGTCCATTCTGAAACTTTAGTTTTAACTCTGTCATATATTTTCTTTCAAATAATATCTCTGTAGCATTTCCTTTGAGTAGAGGGTTGAAAGAGACTGATACTTTCGTTAGCCGCACAAAGCCAAGAATCTCAAACGTGATGAAACAGAAGGTCATCCATTACTATAATTTTTATAAAATTACTATGTCTATCCTTTATGATTTTCCGTTTCATTATTCCATATATTTGTATTTATTTATTTGTATTTGTATTTCTGGAATTGGGGATCCTTTACACTTTTACTAATTTTCCTAATTTTTGCTGCTTAGATAGTTTTTAACCCAGATGTCATTCTTCCCTTCCGAGAATAACTACGATTGTAAAGTGAACGATTTGCGATGTCATGGAAAATAATATAGAAGTAATCTCAAACCACACTGGATAAGGATGTCATTGCGGAATTGCTTCAATAGTTGATTTCGAGCGAATATACTCACAAGTATGAGCCTATCAATATTAATATTGCTAGATTTCGATTGTGACTCAAATTACTGTTTTTACCTTGAGACGTGTCAGGGTATTAAATGACAGTTTTGTCTACCTATACTTCCAACTTACGTTCT
>JABUQX010123439.1:0-10000 GCA_015478945.1 Trachelipus rathkii
ATAATAATATATTAATATAGGATGATTATATATATATATTAGATATATATATTATAATAATATAATTAATATAATAAAATAAAATATATTGATAACTTATAGTAAGGATACCTTACCGATTTGTGGGTTATGAGATATATAATTATATTAATAAAAATTACATATATTATACCCCTATATATAATCACAATTATATAAGTAATATATATTATTTATAATATATATTATTATAATAATATAATATTATTAACTCATATTAATTAGAGGTGACAGCAGTGGTATGGAGGAGAAATTTTATTTCCCGAAATTTATTGTACTTAACGGAAACCCACATAAATAGGATCAGTCTTTGGCAGATTTTATCGAATATGCCAAAAGCTTAAAATATTGAGCACGTAATTGGAGCTTACTGTGTGAATAAACTAACCAGTGCGTTTCAGCTAGACTGAGATACGTCTTTGGTGCCAGTATAGGTCTGAATACTAATCTCGAAATATTTTTTTCTTATCATTTAGATTTATGTCTTTCAAATACTAGGCATATTTAATTGTTCTAAGTAAACTATTAACAATATAATTTAATAATCACAATATTTAGTTATGCATCAACTTATAAGTGAAAACCGAGCCTAATAACAGCCTTTTGTCATCAAATAACGATAGACATAGGAATCCTATCTAATATAAATGTCACCTTAATGATACTGAGAATTATCTTAATATTTTTCATAGTAATGTAATATATAGTTTGTGATTGGAATATAAATGACAAGAATGTTTTTTGTTTTCTTTAACATAACTTCAAACTTATCTTATTTTAATAAGATAAAAATAATATATATTGACATTGCATCGACATAAAATGTATATTTTTCAGGCACAGACTTACTCCGGGGGGATTCTCTGAGAAATTGACGTTACATCTCTGGAAATAACTGTCCTCCAAGAATATGTATACAGTAGTCACCCCATAGTGGTTTAAAGTAAAAACTTGAATATAAACCAGAAAATTAACACACTCGTTCTACCAGATTCATGTGGTACCTTAATCTGCAATTTTGGGGTTCTCTAACAATTCTTGAAAAATTTACCTTCTGTCTCGGTCTCGGTATAATTTAGATCTTTGTTCGCCATTTCCGATTTGGTTTCTCTATCAGTATAACTGAATCCGAAGATTGATACCAACCTGAGGGCTACCATTAAAGCAGAAATTAGAATGCTACAAATGTATTTAGAATTATCACCAGCTGTATTACTCCATACAGAGATAATCTTTGTCTGAAAATACTCTTCGCATGAAGTTTCAACAACTTCTCTAGCAAGAGAGTTCAAAAGTCCTTGGATTTGGGAAAGCCAAAGTGTGTCATTTGTGGGCAATTGACAAGCTCATTGCAGCGCATATAGCTACTAGAAGAGAGAAAAATACAGACAGCTTAATGACTGAGCTACGGGTCATCCAGGGTCTCAATTCAAAAATGACATCAGCTGAAATGGTGGTCCGCGGAATAAGAAATGATACTTCATTGAACATAGCAATATGGTCCTTTCAGCGGAGACACAATCTCACTGCAGGACTGTCGTTACACTGGAACATATATACTAAATATATACCACTTCCCGATATACGCATTCATTCTCCTACAAACACCAGATATTCACAAATAATAGAACTCATGTAGCCTACCTATGATAAATCGTATAATGGCGCTTGATATCGTACACACATTGAGTTTTAGTGTTTACTAAAGGGGCGCCCACGTTATAATGTTAAGAGCAATGTAAACTATTTCAGAATAAGAGTAGATATGTCTTTATTTTAAACAATAACAGGAATTTGAATAAGTTACATATCGGAAGTCAATAATTAGTATCTTGCTGGATGACTTCGAACACAATAAGACAATGTTTAGAATCTCTTTTTGATATATCGGATTTCGTAGAGACCATAATAAATATGAGCAATTCCAGAGATCTTCCTCTTCGAAACACCTCTACATGAAAACTACTCAAGCATATATGGTGCCGGCAAGACCTAGGTATTAGAGCAGATCTACTCTACCAAAAGAAAAATAGTATATTTACAAAATTGATACAAGAACCCCTATCTGAGCTATACTTGTGTATTGATGGCATGAGTGCCGTGTCGAAACACATTGACCTTGAATCAGTATGGGTACACACATTCCTGAGACAAGACTCATACACAGAGGCTTCAGTATCTTCAACCAAGCATCTTGTGGCTCTCGCTAAACGGAACTCCCTTAAGGTTGTCTCCACTCTCTCTCCACCATAAGAAATTAAAACAGCTATTCGTCCTTCTGCTCTGTCTTCACGAACGTCTGGTAGAAGTTTTCCGTCAAAATGAACTACAACAGCTTCCTCCTCTGGTATATAAATTCGTTCCAACATCTTTCTCAGTGTATTTTTCTCTCAATACTTTTCGCCTTAAATGGATTGTGGTTTTTGACACTTTGAACTCCTCAGGATACCTCTTCACAATGAAAGTATTTATTTTTAAATGAGTATTTTTCCGTGTAGCATTTCACTGTGCAGTCTATCCCCTTATTACACCCGACATCCAACAACCAGATGCATACGTTCATGGTTTTAAAATTTCCCTACGCCCGAGCTTCATCATTTTGCTATGAGATGGTTGGCAGGAAGTTCCTCGGTTTCCCTTGAGAAGTACAAGCCGTTCCGGGATCTGTTGCATCACACTTCTCCGATTATCTCATCGCATGTGTTATTCCTCTTCATCACTGCTCCCTCATCTTCTTCCTCTCATCAGTCTCTTTTGTTATGGAAACATCACAAGAAGAGAAAAGAAAAGGACCCAACGGATTAACATTATGAATATTCACTAAGGGTCTACACGCCTCTACGAATAGCTTCATGACTTGTTTTGTTTCGGGTGCTCTCTTGTACAAACTAAACCATAGAACCAGGGAACGTAAACGTACGTACCTAGCAAAAGATCAACATTCAAGCAAAATAAAAGAATCTTACATATGTATGTCGAATAAACATCCCGCTTGAATTTGCTCGTTCATTTTTCGCAAGTTCCTTTTGTATTTTTCTTTCTTCAGCTCGAGCTAACTTCAGATCAACTCCAAGCATGGAGGTAGAGCCTGGCCGACCCTTTTCCTTTGTTTCAAAAGAAACTAATAGAAGGGCTCCTTGTCTTTTCTTCTGATTTTCATCATGGCCAATGGCAGGGTCTTGGATGGGCGATGATCAAAGATATCATCTAGCCCTTTGAGGGCGAACTCTTTGCACTTTTGTTCTTGCAGCTTCTGATTGTTTATACTGGTCCTTTTGTACTTATCTCCACTCTCTCTGCATGTAGTATCTCAAATTTATTAATAGCAACGTTGACATGTTTTGTAGGAATCCGAGCTTCCCCAGAAAACAAGAACTTCTTGTATAATAAATCTTGCTGAATCTCTTAGATTCAATTTCACAGTACGCAAATTGTTGAACAAAGTGGCCAAAACTTGACGATTGGGGGGCAATTTACAACCGGTTTATTGGTGACCGGATAGCCTTCAGTACCCATTTTACAGTGATTCTGCTTCTTATGGCTGAGATAAGTATTAGGATTTCTCTTTTTTTAACTATTTTATTTTTATTCTGTAAAAATTTTAATTTTTATTAATATGCATTGACGGAAACGATATTGGTTTCGGAAATTAGATGTAAAATTGACAAAACAAAAGAAATAAAACAAGGTTACTGCCTTTAAATCTAAATTGGTACATGAAAAGGGATGATATAAATGATGGATGAGGCTTGTTATAGCTGGGTTCAGTATAGAAGTAGAAATAAATATATATAGAATATAATTAGTTACAATAGATAATTGTCGTTTAATTTGAGACCATAAATCATGAGAAAATCCATGAGCGGTTCGCGCGGAGATACAGCACCCCCCCAAAACGCTTTTTTTTTGTAACTTTGAAGCGCACAGCGGACAGGTTTCCACATGGCTCCAATCGTGCTCAAAATTCTAACTACCTTAAAATCTGGAGAGGTTGCATCACTTTGTTGCGGGTTCCCGGGGTTGACAAATTCCAACAAACTCAATTTTCTTTATCGTCTCCTAAATAGTATTATACTTATATAGGTAACTATATATATATATACTTATACAATATATTATATATATATATATATATTATATGATATATACTTTAGTATATATATATATAAATATTATATAATATATACTATCATATGATATATATATATAATAGTAAAATATATACCAAAAAATGCTACGAACACCGAATAGTGCATCCAAAAACCATTACCGAAATACGAGTTCCAAAAAACACCGAATGCTGACTGTATATATACTATATTATATATATATAATATTATATTATAGATTATATAATATAATATAGATATACTAATATATATAGTCTAATATATATAAATTATATATATATATAATACCTGGTAGTAATATAATAAATATATATATATACTACTTTTATATATTATTATTAGGTCTCATATATATATATAAAAAATTATAAAATATTTAATATATATTAATACATATATATTAATAAAAATAAATATAACTTTCATTATATAAATATATACGAAATTATATTATTTAATGCTAACGAGCTATTGGATAATTTATTATTATTATATACTGTAAATCTGAATAATGAGAAGGTAAAGTGAATTAACTCGCCTTCCTCCGTGATTGAACACCGCCATGTTGCCGACTGAGGGACAACTATAAACCGGTGGCGATTCGATTGGAGCTATCCTCCCCAAAAAAGTTTGGATTCAAAGGAACAATTATAAAGGCAACCGCGCTCCCTTCAAGCGACATCAAGATTTGTCCAGTCCTGTCCTATCTCTCGATTCTTTATTATTGTAGATTGTTTGAATATTGCATAATATATTCGCAATTATATAAGATGTTAAATGAAAGAACACTCATCAATGCACGAAAGGTAGAAGAATTAACTGCCTTCTCCGCGACTATTTCGAACCACGCCAAAGTTGGGCGCTGAGGACAACTTACCCGTGCGACATACGATGAGCTACGGTCCTCCAACCCAAAAAGCTTTGGGATTCAACGGAACAATTATAAAAGCGCAACCGAGCTCCCTTACAAGGCGACATCAACCAGGTGTCCAGCCTGTCCTATCTCATCTCCGTTCTTTAATACTTGGGTCAGATGTTATACATATTGCATAAATATATCGCAATTCTTTAAAATGTAAAGAATCTCCTTATAGTAAGAAGGTAAAGAATTACTGCAATTCTCCTCTCGTGCATTCGCAACACCGCCATGTCTGCGACTGAGGGAAATACAATACACCGCGGTGCGATACGATTGAGCTATCTCCAACCCATAAAAAGTGGATTCAAGAACAAATTATAAAGCAACCGACGCTCCTCTCACAGGCGCAATCATCTACCAGGGTTTGTCCAGCCTGTCCTATCTCTCGTTTTTTTTATATTGTAGATGTTAAATATGGCAAATAACCATAACATCTGCCAATCTATATAAGATGTTAGAAGAAAAGACATATAATGAGAGGGAAAGAATTGAACTGCCTTCTCGGGATTGAACCACCGCCATGTTGGGACTGAGGACAATATAACCGGTGCGATACGATTGAGCTATCCTCCAACCAAAAAAAGTTGGATTCAAGACAGTTTTTAAAGCAACTGAGCTCCTTTCAAGTCCCCAGGTGTCCAGCCTGTCCTATCTCACGGTTCTTTATAATTGTGGATGTTAATATTGCATAATATCGCATTAATAATCAGCAGTTAAAGAAAGAAACAATGATAATGGAAGGTAAAGAATTAACTGCCTTCTCCGAGATTGAACCACCGCCATGTTGCGCGACTGAGGACAATATACAGGAAATTTATAAATGCTAGATTCCCAAATAACATATTTGAATTCAAGGAAAAATTATAAAGTAGATTCAAATAACATTAATGAATATAAAAGAAAATTATAAAGTACATTCACAATTTTGTTAAATATTTCCACTATTTCGTATCTTCATCTAGTCACATCTTAATCCAATTGTCTAGTATACTAAACTATTATATGAAACACAAAAAACAACTTTCTGGGCCATTACAACAGGGAGACTAGAAGAAGTCATTAAAAGTATAATATTATATATATATATATATATATATATATATTAGTACTTATTATATATATTTAATAAATAACTAATATTATAAGTATAATAATATATAATATATATATATATATATATATATATATATATAATAATATAGGTATATATATATATATGAATTTAATTTAATTATATATGAGGTATTGTTATTAAGGGTATTAATAGTATATGGTATAATATATAAGTATATGATATAAGACATATAATAAATATATATTATATATTAGGTGTATATATACTATAGTATATTATATATAGTATATATAGGGGTATATATATTTATATACTAAGAGTTATATATATATACTTTTATATTATATAGTATAATATTATATATACTATAGGTATATATTATAATATATATATATTATAGTATTTATATATATTATATATGATATATATATATAATAATATATCACGTAATATATATATATATAGTATATATATAATTTTCAGATAATATAATGCTAAACGGAATATCAGATGATGGATGGTCTTCCTTACTCAGTCTTTGTGGAATTCCAGCATTGGTTGTAATTTCCAATCACCCTGCCATTAAGGAACAAATATTTTCTTCCTCCATTGGTTCACTGTATTATGTTTCCAATTTTGATATTTGGAGTCCAGCTCTTCATAATGTGGTAGCTGAAATATTGGAAGGCAGTAGCTTACCAACGGAGGCCATTCCATGGCATTTTCTTCCTTCCATCGGAATCGAGATGTTGAAGTGGGCAGAGTATTTGAAAACCCATTTCAAATTATCAACGAACTTTATAAAAGATTTTATCAAAAGTTCCTTTTTTACATCAAGTGGATTGTTTGATGTGGAAAAAGCAGCCAGGGAATTGGTGAAGGATCCAAGTTTGAGTGTTTTTCTTCAATATAAGATTGCTTGCCATTATTTCTTTCGAGATACTGCACAACGTTTGTGGCAGCTATACCACATCAAAGAATTAAAGTTTAAAAACATTTTCGGTAAATATGAATCTGAAGGCCTGTTTGTATTGTGGGCAAAATATTTTGAGGAAATTGAAAATCCTTCAATGTCAGAGTCTAATTTCGAAAGCATATCATGCGATTTTATTTCCAAAGTATTTTCTTATGGACCAGCAACATATGGATATATTAGGTGGGTCCTCTCGCACAGTTCCTTTTAAATGAGTAGAGTTTAAGATATTTCTTCTCATCAAGTCAACTACTAATAAGAATTGCCAAATTTCTTTCTACCCATAAAATGGTTGCAAAAACCTTTTCAAAACAATAGCTTTTAAAATGAATGTTGGTCTTTAATCATTCAAAATTATGATGCATTTAGATAATTTGGCTAAACCAGAAATTAGAGAGTCATTTTTACCTCGTTTTAACTTAGTGTATGGGCTGTTAAGATGCTTTTTAACCTGGCCATACCAGGATTTTTTCATGAAAACGGCAATATTAGTCTTCCACATTTTAAATGAAACGCATTTTTATCGTCTGATGCAAGATATAGTTTATGCGACTAAAGATTCCAATTTAAGCCAGACCTACAATTATCATAATTTACTGAGGGAATTTTGGATTAAAAGTCCTTCAAGCCATAAGAAATTTGCTATAAAGTTGGAATGTGAAGGTTTAGACTCCTCCTTTGATCGTATTGATGTATTAGGAGGTAAACTGTTGAGAGAGATAATTTTGTCCAATAATTTTTCACATGACGATCAGATCAACTTTCGATTACTATTAGAAAATGCAACGTTGGAAGAAAAAGAAATTATACTGAGGAAAAATGGAAATAAAGATATTTTTCATCTTCTTTTTAAAAATCAATTCAAATTGGCCGATATGTATATAAACACCTTATGTATTAATGAAAATACACGCAGGGAAACTAAAAAGAAACAAGCAGTTTCGTTTATCCATGTATTTGGGATAGAAAAAGGAAATTTAGATATGGTAGATAAGTTTGTGAATTGGACTGTCAGTCCTGACGAAGTTTGTAACCTAAAGAAAGAAATTTTCCATAAAGTTTTTTAGATTATCCGACTTCGCTTATGAATTTGTTTCCTCTGAAATTCCTGTTGCCCATCTCACTAAACTTTTTGAGTGGTTTGAGAAAACGGATGAAGAAATTAAAGAATGGAAAATGAACTATGTATTTGAATGGCCATTTTCTATAAAGGAGACATGTCAGGAGGAAACAGCAATAACTATAATACATATATGAAGTAGAATAGAATTTGACCAATAATAATTAGTATAGTTATTACTAAAATGTCTTGAAAATGCTTACCAAATCAAGCATTTCATGGTCATTGTCAAATAATGGACCCAAAATCTTTTTACAAAAGGTTATTATACCTGTGCTCATTTAATAAAGAACGAGCCAGTGAATATGTCATGAAGTTACATCTTCTCTTTAAATTTTACGGAAAAAAGTGTCATATTTGTGGAAAGAGCGGTCGTATTTACTTTAAGAACGGTGAGTTAAGAAATACGTTTTCGCACCGAATGAACTGTTCAGAGATGGAAACTATGGAAGAAGTTTGTTGTAATCTAAAACAACTTTATGACATAATATTGGAGTAAGACAGTGAGAGAATTTAAAGAAACATAAAAGAAAATTGCCCAAATTATTGTTTAAACCTCATATCACAAAATAGATATATATATATATATATATATATATAATATATATATATGATATATATATAATATATATATAATATGTTATATATTATATAATAATATTATGATATATAATATTATTTATATATAATATATATATATATATATATATATATATATATATATTATATATATACTATATATATATATATATATATATATAATACTATATTACCTCTTTATTAGTAAAGGAAACTAATATATTATATTAATATATATTATGCTTATGATTATATATATATAATAATATATAAATATATATATATAAGTCAAATATATATTTATATTATATAACTATTATATATATTATATATATAATATATACATATGTAAGTATATATATTATATATATATAGTATTATATATATATCATAAATATATATATCACACTTTGGTTATATTAATATATATATATATAACTATTGTTTGGTTGGCCATCTGGTTATAGTCTTTCCAACATTACGAATATTCATTACAAACAATCCATGACAGGTACATCTGTATGATGTGTGGAAAAAGGAAGAGCAAGTAACAAGGGCTGCAACCGTAAAGACTGAACATGGCTCCTGCGTAGAAGAACAGGTCACCGGTTTTTTAGGATAGAATATGGAAGACCACCAATAGATTAAAAGAGCATTGCTGGGTGGTATACGAAGTTTAAACATTATGCTGTCCCGTCCGCTAACAGGACGACCATCTGTCAGTGAGGAGACTGTTGTTACTATGCGTCAAGCAATCGTACAAAGCCCTTCCACGCCTACACGTCGTGCATTCCGTGTACTGTTTATTTCCCGATCCACAGTGTAAAAACCTCTACACGAACGACTGCACCTGTATGCTTATAAAGTTCAGATTGTGCTAGCTTTACAGCCAAATGATCGCCCTCGTTGTGCTGCTTTTGCGACCGAGTAGTTGCAACGAATCCATCACGACAATGATTATCTGCAGCATTTGTATTTTACAGACAGGGATACTTTTCACATCCCTAGAAAGGTGAAAAGGGACAATGTTTGAATAAAAGGTTATGAAAATCTACATGTCGCCATGGAACATGTGAGAGATAACCCATGATTGAATGTTTAGTGCTGTTTGATGCATAACAGAACCAATGATCCCTTCTTTTTTGCCGAACCTATATATAGTAAC
>JABUQX010123439.1:15000-16582 GCA_015478945.1 Trachelipus rathkii
ATTCTTTCAGTTAAAAAGAAAATAAATGTCATAACTTTGCCTTGAAATAATCGAAACAAATCGATTACATCGTTCGTCGATATATATCATTTAACTTCCTTTTAAGGACAAGTTCCTATATATATATAATATATATATATATATAGTATTATCTATTATCTCTTATCTCTCCTATATATATATATTCATATATATATATATATATACTTATTATTATTCTATTCTATATCTATATATATATCATATACTCTTACTTCTACTCTCCTTACCTTTTAACACAGAACTTAGTTACACCCAGACACATCTAAGGAATTCCGCAACAATGATACTAACGGGTATCACAGTTACATAATTTACTCTTCCACTGATTATATTATTTCTTAGCATTGATCTCTAAACTGTGAGGGTTTGGTTTAACATATTAAAAAGAAATTTAAGGGTACAACTTTCACCAGCTTTGTCCCAAACATCCTTTTCTTTGATTTGTGAGGGCAATTTTTGGGCCAATAAAACACCCAATATTGTAGAACCTGTTGTGTCATCGACTGTCAAACCCTTATTTTTTAAAGATTCAATATAACTTCTTATGTCAGCTTTATACTGATAGAATTCAGAGTAATCATACTTCGGGGGATTTAATTTAGTTAATTTAAATATTAAAGTCTCCTGGACTTTTGCCGTGTAATCAAATTCTTCCTTAAGAAGATCACGTATTACTTGATAATTTTTGGCAGTGATGGCATACCTTGATACCATTTGTTTCGCTGTGCTTTGAAGGCAATCCAATAATAAGCCAAGCATACCAAGATCAGAATAATTATGACCATCAACATAGTTCTCAAATGATTCTATAAAAGAGACATATTCCAATATATTGCCACTAAAAAAAAGTAATTTTTTAATAGGGCGTTTAAACGCCTCTGGCTCCCTTGGAGTAACCAGTATGGCGATTGGTGGTGCAGGACGCAAGGCTGGTCGCAAAGCTGGGTTTTTAATTGTTTCAATTTTATTATTAAGGGCTTTAATAGAATCTAATAAGTAAGTATGCCTTGTGCAATTTTCCTCATCATCAATGAAAAGATTTTCCTCGTCAAGGAAGTTTGCGATGTTATAATCAGTTTCAGTTAATTTAATATCTAAATTTTCTAAGTTATTTATAAGAGATTCCAACTTGGGAATATCAGGGTTGGAATCCATTAATTGAGTATTAGTATCATTAATTGCCCTTGTGACATGACGACGCAATGTTTTACGTTGTCTTTTATATGCCCAGTAGACCTTGAGGTCACCGTCTGACTAATCAGACCTGGGAGATGCCATTTTAAATCAAAAATTTTCAAATATATAAAGAAGACAAATGTGTCTCGAGACACTAAAATACTCAAACTATTTTAAAAATAAACTAAGTTAATTCTAATGTGAGAAAAATATATTATATACCGGACAAGTCGGTATAAATGTAAGTACCTGTACGAGGTATTACGATGAATATTTATATATATATATATAGTATATATATATATTATATATATAATATAGTATATATATATATAATTATATAATATATATATAAATATAGATA
>JABUQX010123440.1:0-25000 GCA_015478945.1 Trachelipus rathkii
TCATCTGCCTAAATAAGTTCTTTCTATTTGCAACACACGTACTCTATATTGTCCGTGCTTTTTTAATAAACTCACACAAACACTCATAAAAGAACTAACCCGCGAAAGTATTTAAGTACTCGTGTTTATAACAAATACTCATAATATAAATCTAACTACGTTTTTTCCTAGAGGTTTTTGTTAGTTGATAGCGGTTCACCACATTACAAAATTAATTATTTCATTGTTAAAGATTTGTTTATGAAGATTCAACTATAATACTTTATTTTTTTAATATAGGTAGTCCATCAAAAAAGTAATTTAATCATTAAGCACACTCGGGATAATATTTAGGGGTAGAGTGAAAATTTAAACATAAGAGTACGAGAATTAATGTACATAGAGATATCGAAGTCAAAGTATAAGTCAAGGTTCTAAGTATTAAGCTTCTTTAATATATATATATAAGTCGATAAGGTACTATATAAGTATATTAAGTCGATTAGGTGCTCATTTAGTGACGTTTCTTCTGTCACTAAATTAAGTCGAAGGTCTAAGTGCTAAGTCGAAGGTTCTAATAGTTGACTAAGTCGAAGGTCTAAAGTGCTAAGGTCGAAGGTCTTAAGTTAATAAATATACTAAGTCGATATAGGTCTAAGTGCATAAGTCGATAGGTATAAGTGCTAAGTTTTTCAAGGTTACCTAATGTATATTATACTTGTCGTAAGCTATATTGGTTCTTAAGTATTTATAATTTCAAGATAGGTATCAAGTAATTAAAATTCGATAGGTCTTAAGTGTCTAAATTATAACTAAAATTTCTTACAACATTGGTTAATTATCAAAATTTATTATAAGTTCATAATAAAAAATTGGCAAGAACGCCTTAAGAATCACTTACACAGACCATAGATCCAAGCGAACTCATAAAGACCTGGTCAAAAAAATTTTGATCTCCCCGAAGGGATTATATAAGATAATACGTCCCTAATAAATTTTACCTAAGATTATGAAGAAAACTGAGGTTTTTTAAGAAAAAATTACGATATTACGCATTAATGAATTGTAAAGTTTGTATCTTGAGGTCATATTAAAATATTTTTTGAGATCATTTAATTATTAATATAAAATGTAAATTTACAATGTCCTTTTGTTTCAATCTTTATACAAATCATACATATTTGTATCTAATTATCCTAACTACATAATATATTATATAATTTATAAACTTTTCAATTACGCGTATCGAAGTTAATGCTTTTTAACTTATTATACGCTGTTCTCTAGCGAAAAAATTAAAGTGAATTAAATAATATTTTTAATCGGAAAAAATAGAGAAAAAATCTACTGGTTTAATTCTGTGCCAAAAAATTGGCACATTAATCCTTTAATTACCTTAAAATTTAAATGGTGCAATTTTTGTAGCTATGTCCAATAGGAAGGTGTTTTGATCTTACAATTTGGTGCAAACCATGTTCCCCATTCTTATCTAAGGGTAATATATGGAAGAATGCGTCTTCCCTCGATAATGTCCAACTATTGTACACATTTATACGACGTTTTTTCAGATGAGAAAATAGTGTCGTGAGTTTTTTTTAATTTTTTAGTTAAGCTTAATGTCCTAAATTCATTATTTTTCGTAGAAAACTGTATTTAAGGGAGACTAAACTATAAAAAAATATTATATTAAATATTAATGAGTACTAATTTAAAAATATACTTAAATCATAAATCTTTAAGTACCCCCCTCGCGAAATTCGATATGGGGAATCGAAATTATTTTTTTCGGCAATTTTCCCCTTTATGACCTTCGGATCTTATAATAGTTCCCTGGAGGCGTCACTTATATCTGACAGTCATATTCGGTTTATAAAAGACAGTTTAAGCTTAAGAAATTCGTATTTTTGAAAGCTAGTTTCAGTCGCTTTGCGTTTCCCTGTAAATGGCCGTCACTATCTTATTCTAAGTGAAGTTTTCGTATAGGGAAAACGAAAAAAACGACCTAACCGTTGACTTCGCGCGAACCACCCTTTAATTAATGTATCAAACTATTCGCCTTAATGCCGATCTTATAGTTGACGTTGGCATCGGGAACTGATAATATAAGGCGAAACGTCTAAGTGCCATAAAAATCTAAAAATCTCATAAGAAATTAATTCTCAAACACATAATTTTCAAAGCGAAATTTATTTTTCGGAATTTGCGCTTAGATACCTATCAGACTTATATTAGTTCCCTTACATAAGAGGCGTCAAATATAATGACGTCATATTTTGGTTTAAAGACAGTCCTAAATAGCTTAAGGAAAATGGTATTTTGTGAAAGCTGCTTCAGCTGCTTTTAGCGATTCCCGTATCGTCGACCCTATAGTTTATATTCTTTGTCGACCGTTCTCGATAGGAACGTAACAACGACCTAACACGTGCTGCAGGCGACACTCATTTTTAGGGTATCAATATTTTAAGATCGGGCTTCTCATACCGATATATGTCGAGTATGGATTATGGTTGAATTCTTGTATATAAGCTGATAGGTTCTAGGCAGAGAATCAACTATCATTAGTTCGGTTGTTAAAGAATAATAATATCCACCAAATAATTTTTTTAAGTTCGAAATTTATTGTATCGTGTTGGATGCATGTTTGCGGTGCTTTAGACTTGTTCGACTTGGACAATAATTAGTGTCCCTGTCGATTGCCGTGGCACTTTAGTCGGACCCTGGAACGTCATGATTTTCGATATTGCCAAATAGACAGTTTGGTATTCCGCACTTGGGAAGACAAATATGGTATTTATCTCAGAAATCGTTTTCCATGTCACTTCAGTTTAATGATCGCAATTTTTTTGCGTGTTTCTCCGTCATGTGCGTCGTTTCTATACGGCGGTGCAGTGGTTTATTAGTCGGGCGCTCTTCGAGTGGAGACCGAAAAACGACCTAATCGTCGCATCTGGCGTACTTATTGGCCGTGTTTTGGGCCGCTAATACGCATTCGGGGTTGTTCGAAACGCGATATACCGATTGGACGTTCGAATTCGAAAATGTATATCAAGGCTGATTCAGGTCTAAGTGCAAAATCTAAAAATCTCAAAAGTTAAAATATGTGCTCATAAAAATTTTAAGTCTGTTTTCTTATTTTCGGATTTATAATAAAATGATTAAATAATAAAATATAGTTATATTTGTATTTATTTTTTTTTAAAACATCATATATTATATTAATATATTATAATGATTCTCCGCGTCGTTAAAACACGATAAGAGGCAAACTGGTGTTTTAAATGACCCGTCACATGATGACAGTAGCTATCGACTAGTTTTTTGCATCAGAAAATAATGGGCAGATTCAGCAACAGCAAATCCATATAAAAAAAACCGTATCTCATGTCAACTAGTATTCTTGAGTAGGTTTCAACAATGTTATTATTATTATTCTTGTAAGTAGACCTTGCTTTTGAGATTAAAAAAATAAAAATACAGCTCCCGAAGAACTCAAAACATTTTATTTTATGCCATTTCTTCAGAAACAATTTTCTTACGCTCTGATTCCACGAATGTATTATGTTTTTTCTATGATCGCAGTAAATCGCTATATCTTTCTCGAGAAAAATTAAAAAGATAAAAGCCTCCCAAAATTAAAAATTTTTTTTTGCATTTTTTCAAGAACAAGTCTTTCTTTAAAACGCTGATTCCAACGAATTCGTTATTAGTTTTCTTGTAACCGCATATCCTAGTTTTCAAGAGAATATCAAAAGATCAGACGAATGTTCCAGCTTTAACCAAAAAAATTTCTATATGTGATAATTTATTTTCATCTCATACCTAATTGACGAAAAATTACTTCATCAAAAAATAAAATACTTAATCAACTTTTTTTTCATGTCAATTTTTAAAACGGAAATGTGCATTAGTTATTTAGGGTAAAGTAAAAAATCTTATAGAAAATTGACTATAATTTTATTAATTGTAATCGTCTTGATTGCATTAAATTACACATTAAAATACCATAATCGACACTATTGCAGGTATAATTTCACATATACTTGACGTTTGGTTCTAATAATCAAAACCTCTTGAATATAGTGGCCGAAATATTAAATACAAATTAAGGATTTATAAATAAAAATCCAATATACCTCAGACAATTTTTTCTTAAAGCTGCACACAATTTTCTCCTCAATCATTCTCGACTTATAACTTTTCGTTTTTAATATTGAATTTCCCGAGATTCTCTTTCGCTCTCTATCTGATGCTTAGTTGATAAAGGTAACTTGACTATTACAATGATTTAATCGTAAATCAAATTTACCAGTTTAAAGCAACTAATTTTAGTCATTTTTTGCGATTCCTTGTGAAACGATACTTTGATATAGCTACGTTTCAAAGGGAATCGCACAATGACTTAACATGATCAAACATAATTTTTTGCCCATATTAAGCTATCGGCTTTAGGCAACTTATTGGTGATTAATTTTATGTGATTTTTAAGCGATGCTTTCTCATCGGCGTTAAACTAACTATACACCTCTGAAGGCTGTAGTGCAAGAATTCATATTTTAGCACTAAATCTATAGAAAAAACACTTATTGCAGACTGTCGTACATTCACTTTCATTCGACGATTCAGCTGCTTGACCCTAATTGCAATAAATTTAGTTCAAATAGTAATTAATCTAAAATATGCAGAATTTCTGGTATAAAGATCCGATCTTGATATTCAAAGGCTTTTTTTGACATATTTTTACCTATGTTGTGTTTTAAGTAACGCTATTCATTTTTATATTTCCACATGAATATTCATGTTCCATCGGATTAATTGTGGTTTTCCTAAGGAATTTGTTGACTCGAGACAATTCAGTGTGTACTACAGTAATCAATAATTTTGCGTTACTTGCTCCTTATTCATACCTAGTATTTAATCGGGTGTCGTATAAACATTATAAATCATCTTCTTCATTAGGTTAATCAGTCTTGGATAAATTATCTACTACACCACTTCAACCTTTCGCATAAGATAGACATTCTTTGAGATATGCTTTAACATATACCTTAGGGTTTTTCTTATTTTCGTCTGCTGTGCTAAATCTTACTTCATCCAATTCATTTCGTTTCAACTTAATGTGATTTCTTCTTACAATTTCTGCTTGTATCATGGAAATGTT
This sequence comes from Trachelipus rathkii, assembly GCA_015478945.1. Lineage (NCBI taxonomy): Eukaryota > Metazoa > Arthropoda > Malacostraca > Isopoda > Trachelipodidae > Trachelipus > Trachelipus rathkii. The sequence goes on from JABUQX010123440.1 coordinate 5,138, forward strand.
TTCTCTCATCTTCTTCTACTTTAACTACCTTGTTATCGATAAAACCATTCATGTTCGCTATCATTCTTTTCCTAAATTCTTTTCTACGTCTTTCTTCACTTGCTCTCTTCTGGTTACTTTCTCTTCTTCTGCGTCTAATGAAATTTGTTGGAGGCCTCGGTCCTTCTGTTATTCTTCTACTTCTTCTTGTTCTTCGCTCTATTGTTTTCATTTTCCTGGGAGATGAACTAGCTTGATTTCCAGCTGGCACCATTATCGCGAGTATTTTTTGACAAAGGTTCTTGGCAGACCATGTTAGAGGTCTAATTTATCCTTCTTAGTACTTTCTATCTCCTTCAAATCTCCACTTGCTCGGCCATCGCTTGGTGTGCTCCTCCTCGGGAGAGGTTCAAGCTAATATTCTGATGTCCGTTTTTCTAATAAACGCACCGACGGATAGCGCTTATATCTATCTAAATCATCTCTCCGTCGCCTATCTATCTCTCCTTGGTCAACTCTTTCTCGAGCGGCTACCTTGCTCCGAGCTAACTGTTCTTCTTCGTCTCTCCGTTGTATTCCTCCCTTTTTTATAAATGCAAGAACGAGTCTCTGCAATTCGAATATCTGATGCGCTCCTCATTCAAACCATAATCGTCGAATATACGCGATCGATTAATATAGAAATTGTATCGGAGTCGACAAAATTTTTGCCTACGATTTTCGACAGATATTAATGACTGTCGTTGTTTCTATCGTATTTACTACTATTATTGCCGTCATAGACGATGACACTATTTGACGGTACGACGGTGGTCGTTTTGGTTGCTACCACAAAACTCGTTATTATATAAAGGAATATTGATTCATGACGCCGGAAAACAGTTAACGTAATTATAAGATTCGCCACTTAACCTTTTATTTCGCCAACGGTTTAAATACCACCGCGTAAATTCGAATAAGTTGTCGCCCGGGTTTTCCCGATGTGTTTTTAACTCTACGCAAAAAGTTGATAGGGAAGACCGTAATAGGGAAATATCTTTCTAATCGGCACTTCTAATATCAACTTATACCCGTCTAGGAATTGCGGTCTTCGGACATTCGGTATTAGGATTAGCGTATACATTTCGCTTTCTTATTTATTCTTTTCTTCGGCACGTTCAATTAGAATATAGTATATCATGTAAGTTCTATAAATATGACATATCGATTACGCATTAACATCCATTATTTGCCACGGACGACTCGAACTATTTTTTATAACAGCGAAGCTATTAATGTAAATAAAATTTTCCTCTTAATTCGAGAACTTATTATTATTTAATTATATTATATATTCTTTTATATATATAATATATTAAAACGCACAGCCGTTTTTTACTCGCCAAAATAAATCGATACATAATAATGCTTGTTATTATTTAATAAAAATCCATATACCGACTTCATTACGAAGAAAAATGAAACATATTTTCTTCTATGGAACCTATTCCCTTCTTCCGGGATCTATGAGGTTCTTGTATTTTATTTGCAACAGCGAGCTACTTCCTACGAAAAGATGCGAGAACGTGCGCGCTGATATAATGCGAGCAAATATTATAAATAATTGCGCAAGTTATATTTGGCGGGACATGTTGGGGTTCTCTACATATGAATTACCTATTTGCAGTAGTGGAAGTTTCTCTGATACCTCCTGGATATGCAACGTGTTTCATTCTCCGTTTGGAACCTTGTCTAGGATTACTCGCGATATCTATTCTCCTGGTTTCGATCTACGGTAGTCTCGGTCGGGTATTTTCATGGTCGTACGGCGTCTTTCTGTGCGGGCTTCTAGGGCTGCCTGTCTATATATACACTTAAGAGTGTGGAGTCTGGGGCTTGACGTAGCCTGTTAGGTATAGTTGAAGAAATAAAAAATGATAAGCAATCGAGGAATATACAACAGGGTTATACTAGAGAATATATCCCGTAATACTGAGAGAAAATTATTCGTCTACAGTGTGGCTAAGTGGAACTTCTAACGATATTCTGCTACTTTCAACCCGGGTTGACCTACCTCTCCCGAGAAGGCCATAAATTTTTACCCTTCACAATGTTCCTATATATTTTTTTAGATTCACTACCCACTCGGTGGATCGTATGACAATGAGAATACCCGCACCCATAGAGGCATCTGATCGTCCTGATCGTCGTAATCGTACTAGTCGTCGTTCGTCGTATGTCTCCACCTTAATCGATTATATTATTTCACCTACTAGATGGCGGCCTTATATGAATATATTTTTCAGAACTGATGGGTGGCTGATAATATATCAAAATTCAGGAACTAAACCTAGTATAGTATTCTCGTATGGCGGGAGGTGCAGAATATATCCGAAAACTTTTTTCTTCGTTTCACTTACTAATATCGCCGAAAGAATTCCTTTTAATGGGATAATAATATTACAAGTCGTTATTCTCGAAGTAAAATTAGTGGACACCCCTATCACTATCAACTACCTTGTAGATGTTTCGCATAACATTATCTTCTGTGTTATATTACTGCTTGGACCTTGATTTTATACACCGAACTAACCATTTATAAAAAATCTAGTTATGGAAAATGTGGATTAGCCTTTTCTCCATCTTGTTCTATTAATCTAAACCTATATAATGATGGATTTATTGGTATGTTAATAACTCTTATCTTTCGTTTTTAGACATGGACAGCATTAGGTATCTCGTCCTTTATATACTCTCAAATCTTATGTCGTATAGATAGTTGCGGCACTCCTGTACCTTCTGCGTCCTATCGCCTTTTAGGTTAAATTCGTTTTGAATCATATTGATATTTAAAAGTCTTAATAATCAGCCGTCCGCTTCTTCACATTATCCGGAATATCGTGCATGATTTAACCCATAAATACTAACAAGGTATTTAATTTAAAGAGTTTCAGTTTCCCACCGATAGTTCGCGTGATTTCTAAGATCTCTATGCCCACATGCATATTATATATAATTATTTAAATGTGACTAAGATCATGTCCCACAAAGGAGTCTTCTATATTAGGACCTACTTCTGAGGTAACTGATAACATTTTATGTATAGAAGGTGTAATAGTTAATATTATGGAAATATTGCCTATTTATTATTTAAGTTCTTTTATATTTTTATAAATGACTGAATAATTTATATTTATCACATATCAATCTTATTGGATAGCCATCTTGGTGACTTCCAATATGAAACTGTACTTTAATATCAATATTACTAGCATATTGAGATACTTCTATCTATTACTCCTATTATATATCCATATCTATATATATATTCATACTATTATATATCTATATATATATATATATATTAATCTCTAATATATATTTATATATATCCTATAATTAACGAAAATTAAATATTATTAGGCTAAGTAAATAATGATGAAAGACATTCCATAAACACAAATATGATATTTATACTTAAAAGGTGTTGCGTCGATCACTATACGTTAGATCGTTTTTCGGTCCCTTCGAAACAAGTCACTTATAGTATATTGTCTAGCCTTACGGGACATCGCAAAGCAGGCTGAACGCTTTCTAATCACCTAAATTTACCTAGCTAAACTGTTTTCAATCGATCATTAGACGTCTCAATATAGAATTGCACGCCTGAATCGGAGGAACTGAATATATACATAAGTCGAAGGTCTATAATTTGCAATATCTGAAATAATTTGACTTAAATAAATTTTGTGAATCATTTTCTTTTTGAGAAATTTTATTAGTTTTTTCTCTCTACTTAGGGAGTACTCTTAGAGGGAGGATCTGTCCAGTGAGTTTCCCTGTGCGACTTCCATGATCTACGACTGGTGTCGACCTAATCCACTCTAGAGGCTCTCCTCCGACTCTTCACGCGATAGGACCACCTTCGGACTTTTAGCACTTTAGACCTCTGCACGTGTCGGAGAGCATTATAGAATATAGCTGACTCTAGCACATTAGAACCTTTAGCGAACTTTAGCAATTTAGAAATGATCCAAGACTGTACAATATAGGACGCTTCACGTCCTCTGTAGCACTTAGACCTTCGACTGGGTAGCGACGTGCTTAGACCTTCGACATGAGTACATTGACCCATCTGTTTCTGCGGCGAATTCTTGAGGCACTTCTCATCTTCTCCTGGTTTAGATCCTCTTTCGACATTAGCCCACTGGTTAGAATCTTCTACGACTTAGCACTTTAGAATCTTCGATCTTAGCAATATTAGATCTTCCTCATCCATATCTATATTCGACTTGCTTACTAGCCTTCGACTTAGGCAAACTAGACCTTTACGACTTATACTTACTATGACCTTTCGACTTTTACTTTAGCACTATTCTGACTGTTATCGTTTAATCGTTTTATTTTAGATTGAAATCTAATATAAGTCTGAAAGTCTAAGTTAAGCAATATTATCCGAAAATAATTTAGAACTTGCAAATTCTCTTTTGGTGAAAATTATATATTCTCTGTGATAACTTTTTATTAGATTTTCTACATCCTTCAGACCTTGACTAATATAACTCAAGTTACCCGTATTGAGACGTTCCTACTATATTGGGGTTGAAGTATGATTAGTTTATATCCAAATTACAATCAGAGGTGTTGCGCGATCAAGTGTAGATCGTTTTTATTCGGTATACCCATCGAAACTCAGTTCACTTATAGTATTATAAAGTGTCGCCTTACGGGAAATCGTATAACAAAATGCGCTGAACCGCTTTCAATACCAGTTACCTAAACTAAAACTGTTTTCAATCCGATTATGACGTCCATATAGAATGGGACGTCCTGATCGGGAACTTGATATAAGTCGAAGCCTAAAGTGGCAAAACTTTTTTCGAAATATATAAATATCTGGGTACTTGAAAATAATTTTTGGTGTTTGTATTATTTTTTTTCTTTTGTTTTGATAAAATTTTTAGAATTTTAGCACTTAGACCTTCGACTTATATCCAACTCTTTGAGGCCATTCGATTCTTGATACTTAGACCGTTACTCGACATAGCACACTACCTTATAGATGCCTGTCGAATCTCATTGTTCACTTTATAGTACCTTCGACCGTGCTTAGCACACGTTCTAGACCCCCTCTCGTTACTCTTAGTCACTTAACTTCGACTTAGTACTGACCCTCGACTCACGCACTTTTAGACCCTACTTCGAGGCTTATTAGCCACTTCTAGACCTTCGACTCCTACACTTGGAGACGGTTCCGGAACTTAGCTAGACTTACGCCCTGTTTTCCCGACGGTAGCACGTAAGAGCCTTCGCTATAACTTAGCAACCTTCCTCCAGACGCAATTGGTCGAGCTCTAGCGACCTTTAGGATCCTTCGATCGTTTATCAGGCGGGTTTCCTTGAGCATCCTTCCGATTCTTTCTAGCACTGGTAAATACATCGCACTCCTTTAGCACTTTATACCCTCGACTCTCGTCACCACTCTGTCTTTTCTGACTTATACTTAATATTCCTTTCGTATCTTAGCTATTTATCTCTTTTCGACCCTTGCTACTTTAGAAGCCCTTCGACCTAGTATTTTAGACCACCCTTCGACTTTACTACTTTAGATCCTTTCGACTTAATATCTTAGATCTCATGGCTGACTGTCATAGATATTACTACGTCACATTGTTTTGATTGCACTCATATATGATATTGAAATTCACATACAAGTGCAGAAATTCCTGAAACAAATCATTATCCTTTCTTGATCTAATATTTTCTCGGTTGATAGTTACTTTTATATGGTATTTTTAGATTATTCACTTACTTCAGACCTTTGACATATAGTTACAGTTCCGCTTGTAAGTCGTTCCTAATACATTGGGCGTTGAGGATTAGTCTTATACTATTAAAAGGATGACTTAGCAGAGCGAACCCACTCGACCGCTTCAGAGTGCTGAGATAAAAGTTTCGTATGTATATCCTTTACGATACCAATCATATTAGTATAGTTGAATCGCTTACGGTCAAATACTGCAAAAAGCGGTATAACAGCTTTCTAATACAAGTTATCATAAGTCTAAACATCTACTTCAATCCGATTTCATAGACGTCTATATTCATTAGTAGATAGCCCGATCGGTGAACTGATATATATTATAAAAAAGTCGTACTAATAGGTTCTATAGTTGCAATTTCCAGAAAAATATATTTGGACTTAAACATTTTGGTGAATTATTTTTATTGAGTAAATTATTAAGATTTTAGCACTTAGACGCCTTCTGACTCTAATCATTCCAGACCTTCGACTAATTACATTAGACCTTCGACTTAGCACTTATGACCTTCGATCTTTAGCACTTAGACTATTATCGAACTTATTGAACTTAGATGCTCTTCGACTATAACTCTTAAGATCCGCTTCGTACTATTAGCACTATAGAACATTCGACTATTTAGCCTACTATAGACCTATAACGTACTTAGACCACTTAGACCTTCGATACTTTTACAACTAACTATAATATAACTATATTACACAAATCCGATTATGACGTCATGTAGTGACGCCTTAGATCGAGGAAACATGTATTAAATTAAATACCAGTATAGATAGGTCTAAGATGCAAAATTCCGAAAAATAATTTGACTAAAAAATTTTTGTGTGTTATTTTCTTCTTGAGAAGATTTAGATTTTAGCACTTCAAGACTTCGACTTCATACTTAGCATTCGAACTTATATCAGTTTCCCTTCGAAACAAATTCGTGGAATCAGCGTAAATATTTTCTCAAAAATGAAGACAAAAAAAATTTGTGAATTTTTTTTTTTATATTTTATTTTTTTCATCTGAAAAACTACGATTAGCTACAAGAAAACCTAATACATTCGTGTGAATCAGCGTGAAATATTTGTTTCTAAATATGCATAAAAAAAATTTAAATTTAATTTGGATATTTTTTAATTTTTTTAGAAATTGAAACTACGAATTAGAAAAATATGACATTCGTGGGTTCAGCGTAAAATAATTGTTCTAAAAATGGAAAAAAAAAAATTTTGAATTTTTTTTTTTGGTGAACGAAGAAAAGAAAAGACGCGAAAATAATAATTTCGTTCAATCGTTATCGGTTTCTACCACCGGGTGAGAGAGGCAGTCGTTAAAGGAAGATATTTTTTCCGAAAATACTCTATACGAACAAACCAGCACCCGATATTTGCGAATATACTCTTCGATAGAATTTTCTGCGCGCTTCATTTCCTTCAACAACCGTTTCGACTTCTTCTCCGCCTCGAGAAAACTTCTTAAAGACGAATAAAAATGTTTAATTTTTTCTTCGGCTTCTCTTAGAAACACGAGTCCCTTAACGCCGTTCGCGCCGCCTGTTTTGACGCTCTTTTCTAAATTGTATTTTATACGCTCAAAATCGAAAACGTTCTCGCGCCACGAATATTGAACGTGGAAACTGGATCTATAAATTTCGTCGTTATTCTCGCAGAAGGGCTTCGTCAGCTCTGCCTCTAATCCCGCATTTTCTCGTTCGTCTACGCTTCCGATAAACATTTTGAATAAAGGGGACGAATAATTATCGGGCGAGTCCTTGTTATTCAATAGGGGATTATTCGTTCGAACTAAATAATAAATCTCCCCTCCGCGCTCTTCTTTCTCTTCCTCTTCCTCTTCCTCTTCCTCCCCCGTTGGCAGCTCCGTTTCGTAAAACGCGCCGAGAAAAGAATCATCGTCCTTTCCCGATTTTTTTCGCCGTCGCGACGACCTCTGCTGTTGCGAAGGTTCATTTTTAAAATAAATATCGTGTTCGTAAATACGCTCCTTCAAGTACGTTTTAGCCGCTAAAACTTCTGTCGCCGAATAGTTTGTATGGTCGTCGTCCTCGTCGCGATTGAAGACGCCTCGCTCGCCTAATAAAGGTAAGATTTCGGTATTTACTCTTTCAAAAACGCCGCCGCCGCTCTCGTCGTCGGTGACGCCCCTCGCGTCTAGCACGAGCGGCCTTATCCTCGCGAATGCGACTCGCGCGAAGATCATGTGGCGCTCGGCCTCTTCGCGAGATTTCTCCAAGAAATCGATATCGTTATAGGGAAACCTTACGTAATATTCGTTTAAAAGCCATTTAGCCAGGCAACAAACGAAGTGACTCTGCAGTTGAATGGTATTCAGATACTTTCGGATATCCTGAATTTTTTTCTCCGAAGCGTGTCGAACGAGTTCGTCCGTTATCACCTCGATCGCGAGTTTAAAGTACAAAAAATAAAATTTAAAGTGCAACATGGCTTCCCTCCGGTGTAAAAGTGATCGTTCTTTGAAAAGGAATCCGAGCATTTCTTCGCGCGATAAACTTTCTCTAAATTTCGACAAGACCATTCTTTTTTTCTCCAAGTGTTTCGCTTTTCTCTCGACGTCCTCGATGCAAGAATCCAATAAATTATTAAAGGAGTTTTTTGAAGAATATATTCGATATTGAAGAAACAGCGACGTGTTCCTGTGAATATTATCGTTATTACCCATCGTGTCGTCCGTTATTTTTACGTATTTTACTCAATCGACGATGATTAAAATAAATTTATGGCTGTATATTTAAGCAAAACGTATACACTCGTAGGAAAAAAGTTTTTTAATTTTGTTTTTATGTATTTTTCGCAATCAGGTTGATTAAAATAAAGGTATAACTAAAAACATTTTTTTATTTACACAAAAAGTACACACTTTTAAAAATAAAACGCGAAAATTTTTTATAATATATAATATAATATAATATAACATAATATCTTCAATTATCGAAATACAAGTTAAATATTTTTGAAATTTCGTGGTCTAAAATCTTTTGAATTTTTTTGTCGGATTTCGATGACCACCTGGTGTAAAGGTAATTCACGTAAACCTCGCCAAATATCTTATACTTAGGCTGACTTTGAGGGATGAAAAATATAAATATTATCTTCGATTTCCGAAACGTATTCACCGACGACACAAATTTCAATACCGATTTATTCTAACACTCTCCTCGATCGCTTTGGTCTGTGTCGTGGCGGGCCGATGTTCTGATATCCGGCCTCCTTTGGGGTAAAAAAAACCGTTTTGTACCGTGCTTGGCTCCGACGCCACTAACGTTTGACGGGATGTAAAAATCTTTCGAATAATCAATATATGCGCGGTAGAATAATAAATAAGCGTGTTGCGGAAAAATGGAAATAAAATTTATTCTGTACACTATTATAAATAAACGATATCTAGCGACATTAAGCTCGTCGGATAATCGAAAGGTTGACGTACATAATTTAAGATTCATAATGAATATGAGCGTTCTGAATAAAAAATCGAAATGTAAATAAGAGAAGAAATTACCACAGGAAGCGTCTATTCGCAATATCGAACGGTAACTGGCAATACTATTCATTTTGGATATCTAGAAGGTGTTCCATTATACATTCAAGTCTGCCCCTAAAAAATATGAAATATTTATTTTATTTATTTAATTATAATTTTTTTTTACATTTTCTACTAAAAATTTAAACAAGGATTCCATAAATGATCTCGGGGCTGGCAGCTATTGTAGGATCGATGGAGATCAGAGTGAATTCTGTTTTGTTATTTTTGTGCCTGTTGTCTGATCTATATTCTTGTCTTCTTTGCTGTATGTATATGACTGAGCGTACTAGTAACCTCTATATAACTTCGTGATTCATGCCCAAGGATTTCCGAGAGCACTCAAATTGGTCCTTTTCCTATCGACGATTAATTTGTCTTCTATCTTGAGTAAATGAGTTCTATTATCGCGAGTGTAAAAATATAAAAGGCGAAACAAGGCAATAAAAAGGAATGTGGAATCTTGAATTTGGGCGAACATTTTATAAAGCGAAATTACCTCTATCATATTTCTTATTATATATAGGATATATACTCAAGAAAAATTTAATTATTTAACAAAGAATAAAAGTAGAAAAAAGAATTGATATCGTCTCATATCTATTTCGTACGTAAATATCTTCGGAGCTCGAATTCAGCTGCAGCGACACCGATGGCGTAGGACGACAGCGCGCGTGCGCTCTAGGCGGGACAGGCGATCCTGTTCGGTCCCCTAGTCGAAAAAGAAGTTTGAGGAAGTGTAGTAAATCAAGGCTGACTTGCGAAATCAAATTTGTAAACTTCGAATCGTATCGAATATAAGCTTATAAGTTTGGGGTGTTTAATTTTAAAAGTATCCTTTTTCAAAAATAGTGAAATTTGTTTTCTAAATTATTTTTCACCTTCACTTAGTGGATGACTAGAATCTGAGCTTTCTGTAGTTTAATAGCAATGTATATTAAGTTCTAGTAATTGTGTTTCGATACCGTCCTCAGCTCTTTTATGCAGAGCCTAATTTCATGCAAAGATATTGTCGGCGCATCATTGCGACGATTAAGGCTCGTTGTTGATAGCTGCTTGCTGCTGCTGCTTGCTTAAGCTAGCTGTGCTTCTCTAACCAGCATCTGACTGGGCTGCTAGGCTGGAGGCGGGGAGCTAACGAGACGTGTCTATATGCTTGCAGCTGCTGATTATTATAGCTGACTTTATATCTGCTGATAGCTCATAGCTATAGCTGCTGCTGATTGTTGCTGATGCGAGGTCGACGGCTGCGGTTGGCGCGTTGTTCTTCGACCGAACTGTCGTCTTCGGTCTGTTACGAGATCGATCCTTCTTGTACTCTGTCGTGGTGTACAGAAATAATGGTTATAAATAATATATACTATCTTAATATAATAAGGATAGATACATCACGATGCAACTAGTCGAGATAGTTCTCGAAATGTGGGAGCAATTGTTTTTGTATTATAATATATTAATTATACAGTATATATCGATATTATTATCAAATATGTCAGTATGTTTTATCGTAGATCTCGAGTTCTATTTAGAATTTGCGAGTGATATACTACGATGATAATAGTCTTATTACAAAAAACTCTTAGACCATAGTAGTGGTATATTTTGGTTTGAAGGAGCACACATAATTCTGTGTGGGCGCAGTTATCTCTTCGAAATACTACCGATAGTTAAGCAAACCCGGATATAACATTGTGGGATCTGGCAAATTTTTGTTGCTGAATACTGTATAAACAATAAAAAAAAAACACAAAAAACAAGAAAAAATAGATAAAAAACAATATGAAAACTTATCAATAGACACGCGGAAAGGCAGAGCATTTTTTGATCCTTGTTAAATTTAGTTAGAACATGTAAAGAAGAATAAAAATTAATTGAGAGAATCTAGCGGTAATAATAATACTGAGTATATAATCTTTCAAGAGCAGGGGACATATATATAACTTACACTATACGCTAGATTAACGTTCTTTATATTATGGATCAAGAAACATCATGGCGTTGTTTGATACTAGTTATATCGTTATAAGCAGTATATATATTCGACAGTAGGCATCTATATTACGATATTAACTTATCGCCCAAAAACTAAATATAACCGAATAGTATGTACAAAATATATTATATAAATCATTAATTACGGTATATCGGAAATTTATTTTAAGGTTACAAATCGGCATGTAGGGGTCGAGCCAACGGTAACAAAGGGGGACGTTCTTCCCATACATCACGGAGTGCAGAAGAACTCGTTGGACCCCAAATATCAAAGAGCGGGGTTCCGGAGAGCCGCCCAGGAGGGGGGGAGAATTTCTACCCGTTTTCCCTGAAGGCCGAGAGTACCCAACGCCTCTGCCATCGTGGGTATACCTTGGGGTATTCTTATAAACAGAAAAAGCAAAATTTATAAAGTCTATTATTTTACGAGTGTCGAGAGAAAAAGTCTCTATAAGGCCCTCTAATCATATACAGGATCATTAGCAATCATAATGTATATTTTTATTGATTACATTATTCTATCTAAAATTTTCCAGGATCCAAAAAAGTATTCATTCGCTGATAGCTATGTAGTTTTTGGATATTACAATATAGTATATAGCTACTGAATTATATATAAGCTAAATATATATATATATATATAATATAATATATAAATTATATATTACAGTCCTAATGACATATATTATTTATGTCAGACTACATAGTATATTTGATAGAGATTCGGAATTCGTTTATAATTGAATATATAAAATTATTATAAACTCTATATAGCATATATATTGTTCGCTACAATGTATGATATATTAATACTCTTATATATAGCAATATTTATAATTTTATTTATATATATATAGATAATATACATATTTTTACTTTTTTCCGCACTAAAATTGGACAGCATTCCAAGCAATGTATTCTTTTCCCGTGGCTATTGTAGTTTGAATATGGATGAGATAGTTGTCCTCTAAAGTCTTATACCTATATATTATAATATTGAGTGCTTATTTATAAATAAATTGATATTTATACGTATATGTATATATAATATATAATAATTGTTATATTAATTATATATAATATTATATATATATATATATTATAATATATACTTATATAAATATAAATATATAATATATATATTATTAATAATATATAATATATATAATAACATATATATATTAATACCAATAATAGTATATATAATTAATAATCTATAATAACTATTATATTTTTTGCTTGCCAAGCGTTTGATTTTTTTTTTATAATATTAAATATATTGCTACTAATAATCTCAAACAATGATCATGTGTTAATGTGGATGATCAAGTTGATATTTTTAATAATTTTAAAATTACATTTATGTTAATTTGTTTTAAAAATGAAATATCTCGAATAATCTCCATCTAACAAATAAAACATTTACTAATTAATCAAGTATAAAGCTTTACAAAAGTAAAAAAAATTATAATAAATAAAAAAAAATTAGGGCTGAACCGGGGGACAGAAGGGGGGACGTCTCCGCATACCGATGGAGGGACGAACACGCCTCCGCGACCCCATGATACCAAGAGACGGGGTTGGAGACCTCCTGAGGGAGAAATAGCCTACCGCCAACGTCGTTCCCCGGAAGGCCGAGACCGATCCCTGCCTTTTCGGTTTATCTGGTACCCTAGTTAAAAAAACAATAAAAGTTACGAAACCGTATAACGTACTGGTCCTTTATTTTAATCAATGTCTCTACTGAATTCATTGTGTTCATATAGTATATGTACAATTATTAAATAAAAAAAAAAAATCAAAATTGACATTTTGTGTAAAACACAAAAGGTCATATATATATATATAATATATATATATTATATACTATTAATATATGTAATGTATAATATATTATTATAATCCATTTCCTCAAATAATCTACTCATAACTACTCAAAAATGATACAATGATAAATATATATATATATTATGATATACTAACTATATATATATATATTTATAATAAATTATATAATATATAATATAATATAATAATAAAATATAATATTATATAATATATAATATACAGGCACATGTCTTTTGAAAGAAGTTACATAAAAGACATAGAATAAAATCGAAAATTCGCAGAAAACGTTATAGGCCACCCTGCTGTAGGTTAGCAAATTCATATAGAATGATCCGGCATTACAAATTGTTTTAATCATGTTAATTTTATATGCATAATTATTTTTTTTTTAAAACTTTTATTTAAGGGGCGAGACCGACGGAGGCCGGGGGACGAATCCCTGTCGTTCCGCGTGATGCGAGAGACCACCTGACTCTTTTACATCTTGCAATTCAGGAAACTTGATAAGTAAAATGTGAAAAAAAAAAGTTGTGTGAATATATTGGTAAAGGTATATCTATATGTATATATATTATATATATATATATATAGATAATATAATATACTTAAAGTATAATTTTATATATATATATAATATAATATATAAGTATAGTTATAATATATATTATTATAGTATAATAGTATGATATTAATTCATATAGGTTAATTATATATTATATCTATTTTATATTATAATAAATCTATATATATAAGATATATATATTATATGGGTCAATTGATTTTATTTGCCTCTGTAAGTATAAAGGGGCAAATATATTTACTAATAATGATAATAAAAAATAATAATGATGGTCGTTAATACAAATAACGTAGACTAAATAATATAATGGAATTCCATAAATTTACCTCCCTGGCCGAAAGTTCTTATCAGTTCCGAAAGATAGAATAGAACCTTGTATAACACTATTATTAGCAGATTTACGAGATAAATGGTAGATTGTACACTACCATTGTTTTTAATTTGTGATGAATATGTCATTATTAGGGCTTATTTTCAATTAAAAAATTATATTTAAGACAAAAGCATGAAGAATTCGAACTGCAATATACAAAATAGTAAAACCTTATTTAGAGGTACAACTACTGTAATTAGTTTAAGGTATTTTTTTAATAAGGGGAAACCAACAAAGTTAGATCTGCACTCGGGTCCAAGTGGTCGTTGCTGAATTCTGTGTTAAAATTAAGTAAACGTAAGTAAAATGTGTAATAGAATACTATATATATATTAGTATCATCGTATATATTTCGTATATAACTAGTATACGTATATAAGATTTATATATATTATTATTTCGCATAATATCTATATATTATATATATATAATAATTAAATATTAAATATTATATTATATATTCTTATAGTGTGGTTAAATATAGCATAATCCAATTTATAGTTTGTCTAATAAGAACTATAGTGGGAAGGTAAAGTTCTCGGGAAGACACGCGTTGGAACTGAGCAATATACCATGCTTACACTGAGCTATCCACCAAAAACATGGTCCAAGAAAAATTTTAAGCAGATCTTAATATTATTTCAATCAAAAGGGCGATAGTTAGAAGTAGATCTATTAATTATCACTAGATTGCAGATGTTCAATTTTACACATAATTCAGCACCTTTATGAATGGAAAAAAGCTTCGAAGACAAACGTTTGTCTATAAAGCGTCGATGTTATGAATCCAAAATAATAAAATTAATATAATCCAAATTTATTATTAAATTCAGGTATTAGAAATGTAAATATTAAAGGTTATATATAATATCTCTATCATAGCACTAGATCCATATAAGATATTATTATAATATATATATATATATATAGAGTAGATTATATTATATAATAATATTATAATATATATAATATATATATTATCTATCTTACATAACATGGTATATACATAGTCTAACATATTAATATATAATATATATCTAATTATATATAACATAATTTAAAATAATATATATTATATATATATAGTATTATATTTATATACTTTTATAAATTTATTTTATAATATTTATATATAATAATTATATATATATATTATAATATATTATAATATATATATATATATAATATATATTATTATATATAATATAATAATATATTATTTTATTAATTTATATTTTTAATTATATATATATTATTAATTATATTAATAATTTATATTATATATATTAATATATTTTTTTATTGACATCTTCCACTTGTTCAATCGATATTTGAGTAAAGTTGGGATTCTCAATTGAGTGCGATTTAGGTTTTCTATATAAACTTTCCTTCTTCTGTACCAACTCAATACATAAAATATAGATCGAAATTTTTTATGTATCAAGCCAAGCTTTTTCATTGATAGCAATGCAGTTGGAATATGCTTTCTTGGCCTGAGTATTTTAATCCCCGCATGCGTGATGAGCACTAATTTTTTATACAGGCAGAGTCTGGAGTATTATATAATATTTTAATTAAGAATCAATTAGAATTATTATTTTAATATACAGGGACATTAAGAATTTATACTTTAATTCTAAAGGTAACCTTAAGGAATTTTAATTGTGCAGGTCACCATTAAGGATTTAGTTCTTTTATTATACAAGTAACACATAAGGGAATTTAACTTGTGCAAGGTCCTATACTTAAAGAATTAGATTATATCTAATATACAAGTCCCATTAAGGAATTTATTATTAGTTGAAAATTTATTTTTTTTTTACGCTTCCCTTTATATCGTGTAATACTCTGTAATAGC
The DNA here is from genome assembly GCA_015478945.1 of Trachelipus rathkii. Lineage (NCBI taxonomy): Eukaryota > Metazoa > Arthropoda > Malacostraca > Isopoda > Trachelipodidae > Trachelipus > Trachelipus rathkii. The sequence goes on from JABUQX010123440.1 coordinate 21,112, forward strand.
GGAAATATAATGATATAATTTTTTATTTTTATTAATAATTAGAGTACAAACATGAGAATTTAAGAAAGTCGAATGACCAGAGCTGAGCTACGCAACATCATATGACAGTTAAATTTGTTCACAGTTTGCTCATAAACATTCAATATAATAACTTTATTGTTAGAAGAAAATTATCGAGCAGTTCAGTTTAAATGACAGAAATGCATCAAATCTTATATATTTCTTAAGCATGCGACTCATGCAACAAGCAAGCTGATGTCGCATCTGAATATATTAATATATTAAATAAAATATATAGTATATAAGTATATATAATATTATATAAAATATATATATATATTAAAAATATATATATAGTTATATATATTCTATAGTAATATATAAAAAGGTTTAAGATTATAATATATATCTATAGTTTATAAAATACATAAACTTTAATTCTTTATTATCTATATATATAATTATTATACATAATTATATATATATATAATTTATATTTATCCTCTATTATTACCTATAACTATATATATATATTTATATTATTATATAATATATTATATAATAATTATACTATAAATAATTATCTTATATTAGTAGTAATATATATATTTATATTATTATATTATTATACTGTTAATAGTATATATTTATAATATATATGTATTCTATATATTATATATATGCAGGTGTGAAGATTAGTATTTAATATATTATCTCTATTATAACATACATTGTGCGGGTTTTCCGCAGCAGCGTTAATGATCACCGGCGGTGTTCGAAGAATCTCCGGATATCTCAGGATCTGCCCCTATCTAGTTTATTCTCCCTTTTACTTATCTGAGGCATTCTTCCGTATTTCGTTCCTCAAAGTGCGGACATATAAACAATCCTGGACATGGATGTATATTGCCATATGATAAAATATAGAAAACTCATACGTTTGCAATTTATTGAATGAGCGTGATTTCACAACACTTCTCTATTCTACTTCCTCGACCAATGATCGGAGTAATACACACCTACCAAAACTTTATAGAAATATACAAACTGACAACTACAAAAAAGCCTAACAACAAGATGAAAAATGTTAATTATTCGCACGCTATTTGCCAGTAAAGCATTAAAGACACTAATTTGCAGTAAATTTAAAAACAAACCAATATAAACAGGAAGCTTTAACTAAATCTTAAAATATAGTTTTTAACCGTTTTTTTAGCAATAATAACAGCGTGTAGTGGCCACGATTCTAAAATGGTCTAACAAAAGCTTTATATATATAGATACAATATATTAAATATTATATATCCATATTTAATACTATTTATATAATATAATCTAATTATGTTATAGCATTAATATAAATATACTTGTATAATAAATATATATAAGTATCTCATATATATATAGATATATACTATATCTACTATAATCTATATATTATTACGGTATATGATTACTATATATCAATATATATATATATATAATAATATATATATATATAAGTATGCGATGAGTATATATGGGTAGCGATCCAGTTGACTAATATTATTGTCTGCTTATAATTTTCCCTCACGGGCAATTTGTCATGCGTCGTCCGATTTGAGCATTTCGGATATCTCATTTCGCGTCCTTTCTTCGTTCAACTTATCGAAATTTACGCCGTACGAAAAACGAATATCTTCATCCGCGACGGGGGCGTCGGGACGAGGAGGAGGCGACGAAGAGCTGGAGCAGGAGTCTACGTAACGAACGTCTTTAATTTTTATATCGTCTAAACACCTCTCGGGTTTGTAGATTTCGGCGATCGACGCGTTCTTGTTTTTCAAATTTAGGATAATTTCGTTGTTCTCGTTCAGCACCCAACAATCGGTTAGATCGATAAACTTTTTAGGATCTTCCATTTTTCCTTTTCTGGGCCGGGAAGAGGCGTCAGCGGAGGCGGCGACGGCGACGGCGTGCCCATTTTCGCTTTTTATTTTCTTCCCAAAATTTAAAACCTTATTTTTGTTTTTTATGTTCAAAAATTCCATTTTTTCCGATTTTTTGACGAAGATTTCCAAGTCTTTTTCGATATTTTTCTTTCCCCCTCCAGCTTCTATATCTTCACCGTATTCCCGTAGATGTATCGAAAGTTTCGCCGGCACGCTAGAATAATCCACTTCTGGGTCCCAATCGTCGTCGTCGCCATATTCATAACGGAATACGTTAGAATACGAATGTGAAGAAGAAGAAGAAGAAGAAGAAGAAGAAGAGAGTTCTGACGGTGATAAAGGGTGCTCAGAAGAGTCTGAGGAACCGCTATCCGACATATATAAAGTCGACGACGAAGATAATGATCTTTCCATCTTAAAGATTTGTGGACCGGTTTTATCTGTAAATATTATTATAATAATAGTTTAGTTTGAGAAGCTAGGGCTACGACTGCGTCGATTAAGAAAGGAGATTCCTCCCTCATCTTAAATTTATCATCATCGATCAGTTCAACATACTAATAAAATTATTTCAATGAATAAAATTCGTATATAGATAAAATTCGTATATAGATAAATCTTTAATAATTTTTTAATAATTTATAGATTAATAAATTTATTTATATAAAAAAGGAACTTATTTATACATATTTTTGGAGATGAAAATATCTCTTAACCAGAATGAGACTTTCGCCCCTTTTTATAATTCTTTCGAACTAATTCCCTCCTCGACTTTATTAATCGCGCCCCCCCTCTTCCTCGACGTTCGCGACTTTATTTTTTTTGAGAATATATTCCTTCATCGAAAAGTATAGTATTGGAATGAGCGATCGCTTCTTCACGCCAAAGTATAATATGATCGACAAAGCGACTATCACGAATACGAATTCCAACGCGCTTTTTGCCGTCGATCCCAAAATATCCCTTCCCATTATATCACTAATGATACGTTTCAAACCTTCCTCCAAATCTTTTTGATCTATTATTTCGATAGACGAAGGGGTGTATTCAGCATCATTTTCTTTTGTTTTCTCGCCGATAATGGTTATAGAGTTATTAACGCCGAATCCGTTATCGTAGTAGGCGTCGTCATCGTCTTCGTCGTAGACTGGATTTTCTTCGTCGACGTTTTTGGTGCCATCGGATGACAAATTCGATTCGGAATAGAGCCGCTCCGTTTTATCGGATGTCGCGGGGTTCGGGAGTAAGTTTTTCGACGATAGAAGCGAGAAACTATTTAGGAAAAAGACGAAAAAAAACGCGTATTTTCTTTTTTTCGTAAACATTCTCTTAAGAATATATTATAATAATAATAGAAAATTATTATTTACAGGCCCTTAAAAATTTATTAATTCCTAATAAATAAATAAATATTTTTTTTATTTTAAAAATGCGAATATTTTATTAATACTTATCACTTCATCCATCCTTGATCGCTAGAGGAAAAAAAATCGAAACCGATTCAAAAATGACGGAGCCTGAAAAATTGGGTGGTTCCCACTATAGAAACCTGTGGAGGTGGATCCGAGTTTGCAAAGGATTTTCAGAGAGAACGAGATTAATTCGGTGGAGCCCTTCAATTCGTTAAAATATCACTATAAGAATTTTTCGGACACTACGAAGAGAAGCCGCGTACTCAGCAGGTAGGAACTATATAGCGTTATTTATAAGAATAAAGATATAATCTCCCTATATACCATAATACGTTAGTAATATATTAGCAGCGTAACATACGTAGATGAGAATTAGCCAGATATATAATATATATATATAGATATATATAATATATATATATAATTATTATATATATATACTTATATAATAATATTGGAGATATACATTATATATATATATATATATATATAAATATTATTATATATATATATATAATTATATATAATATATATATAATATATATA
>JABUQX010123441.1:0-2500 GCA_015478945.1 Trachelipus rathkii
ATATAGTATTAGTTACTAAATAAGATATATATTATATAGTATTATATTATATATTAATATATAATATAATATTAATATATTATAATATAAGTATATAATAATATAATATAATAGTTATTATATATTATATATATATATATAATTAATATATATATATTAATATATATATATATATATATATATATATTATAATATTATTATATATTTAAATATATATATTATATCATATTATACTATATATATAATATATATATTAATATATTTAAATATATATATTAATATATTAATATATATATTATATTAATAGTATTAATATATAATTAATATATAATAATATAATAAATTAATATAATATATATATATATATATATATATATATATAATATATATATTAATTATATATATAATATAATATATATTAATTAAGTATATATTATATTAATATCTATATAATATATATTATAGTTATATAATAATATATTATATATATATATAATATACTACTTAAAATTTATTATATATATATATATATTAGTATATAATGATATATATATATAAATGAAAATATATAATTATATATATAAATATATATATATTAATATTAATACGTAAAATAATATATATATATGTATATATATATATATAATATATATATATAAGTATAATATAATAGTATAATATATAATATATATATATATATATATATAATATATATGATATAATCTATATATATATATATATATCTATAATATATATAATTAATAATATATAATTAATATATATAATATATATATTATATATTATATTAGTATATATATATAGTATATAATTATCTTAGAAGATTCTCCCACAGCGAAGCAGCCTCCACAATGTGGTATTTTTTGTCAGCCATTATCAGTTCATTTCCTGAGCTAGACCCAGAGCATGCCTCCTCCAAAAATACACCATTCACTCCTGTTTTGCCACTATAATGCTAGCCGCTGAATACGAAAATTCCACATTCCTTAACTCCAGATCACTTGTAAATTACTCCAATCATGTCAAACTTTCTCTTCGTTCACAATAGTACTTAGCCAACTTCCCAACACACTCACTCACTGTACAATTGCTTAACCATACGAATTTATAAAATGAAGTGTTACCCTTCAATAATAGTGTTCTACAGTTCCCCTTACTCCCTTACCCTTCTGTTTATAAAGATACAATCACTGCTCTCCTCCAATCATTCGAGCTATATCCTTCACAATCAACTTTGTTATAGCGTATATATATAGGCAAATTCCACATTATATCTGAATAATATAATCACAATCTTCAACCTCCATTCTATTAGGATTATATTATAATACATATTAATTTCATTTATATAACTTTGCGTGATTTACATTTCTTCAACTTAAGCACTCCACTAACCAGTTTATTTACTTTCCAGCTAGAGTTATATACCTTGAGAAATGTAACCCGGAATCTCAATATGTATCTCCAACTCTAATATTGGGTTTACATCTGCGAGCGTTGTCTTTCAGCAAGGGATCTCTAGAACCAACCCACCAATCCAATGAGATCCATAAATCGAGCCGGAATTTCACTTTAATTTCTGATAATATGCTAATACCTCTGCCAATCTAATCAACATAGCACACAGATTGTCGAAAAAGCTCTTCTCGCTTCTCCTAACCATCATCGACACTCACACTTCAGATTACTATTTCTATGTCTCTACTTATATTGGTTTTTTCATACAGTACAACTACTATACCTTAAAGCTTCAGATTATACATTCCATATCAAATCATTCTTTTAATATATAGATATAACGTCGAGTATCACTTCTTATATCAAAAGACCTTTTTCGTGCTTCCTTCCAGAAAATAACTTAACATGTGCTCTAATATTCAGACTTATGGTTAGCGCCTATAGCCGTCTACAAAACTCAATATCACCTTCAAATTTCACAGTATGTCATATTCTTATCTCATATTATCTTATATCTAATTAATTTTTTTATCTTAATGTATGGCTCAATATTTAAGGCACTTATTCTTCTATTTTTCTTTCCACATTAACTAAGTTATCTAATTGAACAACTAAACCATTAAACTAACTACTTTACGCAACATCTCAATTATAGTTGGAGTATTTTTCATGCTAAACATTCTACACATTCTCACATGACTTCATTTTTCTTTAAACCCACATTCATCACCTCTCGATCATTAATTCCTACTCTCCTAGCGTTAGCAGCCTCAAATTTTCTACTGTAACTTTAGCAAAACGCTTCCTTTATTCCTTGATTCCTTGTTCCAGTGCTTTCCACATACCTTCTCCTTATAGCCCTGTCATCGTTAATTAAAATATTTTTACTTTATACTTATTTAAGCGCGCGAGTGCGCACACACCTATGTGTCTCCATAACACACTCAAATTTGTCTCTCATCTTTTTTTCTCCGATGCGGAAATTCTAACCATTCTGTTCTACCAAACATTGACACATCATATT
>JABUQX010123441.1:10000-15541 GCA_015478945.1 Trachelipus rathkii
TAGGCTACTCTTTCCCTTTTTGAAATTGTTTTGTCGAGTCTTGAAGGATTAATCCCTGATGATGATTACCCGAGGTCAGGTGTCAATTGGTCATAGATATTGTTGTAACAAAAAGCTCAGATTTGTTTATTGGCGATATCTCTATCCTTTTTATCCTCGTTGTTAACCCTTCTTAACGATATATATATATATATATATATATTATCATATATTATATATATATATATATTATATTATATATATAATATATATATATATATATATATAATATATATATATATTATAATATAATTATATATAATATAATATCTATATATATATTGTATGTATATATAATATATATATATATATATATATATTATATATATATATTAAATATATATTTATATAAAATATATATATATATATATATCATATATTATATATATATATATATATAATGTAAATTTTCAGTTTTAAAATCTATTATATATTGCCGTTCAATTCTGAAATTAATTTGAAAATCAACTGACTGTCTATTTGTAATTATTTTAAAAATTGGCTTATTTTTATTCATAATAAACCCTAAAGAAAAAATATTTTCTCAAATTTTAGTTTTCGTAATGACAAATCTTTCTCAATGTATCCTAGATAATTAGTGCATTGTTAATTATTATCAGATGGATGTCAGAAATCTCTTGACCTTAGTTATATACCATTAACATATTACCCTAGTCGAATACCCTAATTATCTTTATATCATACTTGAGTTGGACGAGTCTTTGCAATACTGAAAACGTAGCAGAGGGATTTGAGGTTTAAACAGGATCCCTTTGACGATTACAGAAATGGGGACAAATATTACCCTTGCGTTTCGTACTACATTTACTTTCAAAAAAATTTCTACCTTTCGCTCTATATAGAACGTATTACTTTAAAAATTAGTTTGATAATCGATTTTTTTTTTCAAATTTTCAAAATTAATATATATATTCTTTCTCTTTCTTTCTTCACCTCCTCCTCTTTGCAAGATATGGGGGTAAGGTGTATATATAATAATAATAATAATATATAATATATATAATATATTAATAATATTAATAAGATATGTAATAATGTAATAATAATATATATGTAATAATAATAATAATAATAATAATATAATAATAATAATAATAATAATAATAATAATATAATATATGTATAATATAATAATAATATATATCTTCTATAATAATATGTATAATAATAATAATATGTATAATAATAATAATGTAATAATAATCAGAAATTGTGTATATATAACATTGTAATTGATATGTAATTATTTTAATATTATATATAATATATATATGTAATAATAATAATAACAATAATAATATATAATAATAATATATAATATATATATATATATATATATATATATATATATATATACAAATTATCACCATTCGCGGACTAGAATCTTTTCAAAGAGGGGCAGAATATATATACAGGGTGATTGAAAATTATGGTAAAAATTTTGGGTATGATAAGAAATTCAAATAAAGGTAAAGTTCCTATAAAGGAATTATGACGTAATGTGCTTAGTTTTCCGTCATTTGGCTGTCTGTATGTGTTTTTACTAAATATCTTGCCGAAACCAAGTAAGTTACAAACTCTAAATTTAAAAATGGCGGACGTTAAAAGTATTTGAGGAACGAATTACTCATTCGGAATAGGAGGTGTAAATAAACAAATTATTATTGTATGATAGGTTTAATTTTGTTCAACATAAACATACTGTTTCTAAAGCACATACAAATGATATCAAAAGACTAAAGATGATGTTGAAAATGACCTCCGCTGTTCCCAATGCACGCGTCCAGGCGTTTTCTCATCGATTGTCAGACCCGTTCAAATATTCCAAGAGTCTGTTTGATCGTTTCAATTCCGTTCATAATCCTTAATCGTAGGTCTTCAACGGTGTCGATTGGAGAAGAGTATACTAAGGTCTTTAAATGTCCCCAAAGGTAATAATCCAAAGGATTTAGGTCTGGTGACCTTGCTGGCCACGGAACTGGGCCACCTCGACCTATCCATTGATTAGGAAAGGTCTCATTCAGGTGTTCACGAACTGCAGCACTAAAGTGTGCAGGAGCCCCATCATGCATAAACCACATGTTTTGCCGCAACTGAAGAGGTACATCATCAAACAAGGTACGGAGCTCATGTTTCAAAAAGTTTAAGTAAATTATGCCATTAAGCCTGGGAGGAAACTCGAACATAAGTACATGATCATGTAAAATTCCTGCCCAAATGTTTACTGAAAACTGATGTTGTGAACAATTCTGTTTAATGGCATGAGGATTCTCGTCTTCCCAAATGTGTTCGTTATGAACGTTAACGATAGCTGTTCTTGTAAAGTAAGCTCTCGTCGGTAAATAAAACCTTCTTTAAAAAGTTTGGGTCAATACATTTGTTCAAAAACCATTGACAAATAACAACACGAGGAGCATAGTTACGTGGCAATAGAGTATGCACCTGATGGACGTGGTACGGGTATAACTGTTGCTCGTGTAGTAACCTCCAAATACTAGATTGGTTCGAATTAAACTGTAGTGACAATTCTCGCGTGCTCTTTTCAAGATGCTCAGAAATTTCATTAAGAACTAATTCTTCTAAATCAACAGTCCTAGTAGATCGGGGTCTGCCTGCATTAGTGTGCTCTTTGGACTGCAAATACCCTGTTTCAGACAGGCGTTGATGAATAGTGGCAAAAAAACTTGCGCTTGGACAAATTCGGTTGGGATATTTCTCTTGGTACAAACACGTCTTGGTGCAGAACTATTAGCGCCCCATCCCATGCATTAGATGCATGTCCAGCTAGATTCAGAGTATGAATACACGTGGTAATTATATGATCCATATTCAATAACGAAAGAAACACGTAAGAGATACACACACAATCAATGAGTTAAATTGTAATGCGTAACACAAACAGACAGTGCATTTTTTGTATACAGTAGTTGGTTGTTTTTATCAACAATGTGCTGAAATGTTTAATGGAAGGAGTAGCTGTTTGTGGAAGAGTTGTTATTATTTTTACATTCTCCTTTATTAATAGTCATAATTTATTAAATGTAATACCATTTGATTCTGCGTACAACAATAGGTGTTTTTTGGTTCCTTAACATTTTAACAAAAGTCATCCGCTTTCATGGAATGTCGCCTCAAATACTTTTAACAGCCGCCATTTTTAAATTTATAGTAAATTTGATACTTCTTTTTGTCGTCATTAGCACTACACACAACAGTACTCATCCCAAATATAAGGTTTGTAACCTACATGGTTTCGTAGAAAGAAAATATTTAGCAAAAAAAAAATTATAGACAGCCACACGAAAAACTAAACACATTTGCGTCATACCTTTATGAGACTTTTACCTTTATTTTTGTATTTTTTATCAGTTACAAAAAATTTTTATCATAATTTTTAATCACCCCACTGTATATATATATATATATATATATATATATATATATATATATATATATATATATATATATATATATATATATATATATATATATATAATATATATATATATATATATATATATATATATATATATATATATATATATTTATAAATAAATATTTATATGTTTATATATATTTATTTATTATTTTATATATGTATATATATATATATATATATATATATATATATATATATATATATATATATATAATAAAAATATATATACTTATATATAATTATATATTCTAATAATAATATATATAAATTAAAAAAATTACCAAAAAAACTTATTTCCTCAATTGTCTCTCTCTCTCTCTCTCTCTCTCTCTCTCTCTCTCTCTCTCTCTCTCTCTCTCTCTCTCTCTCTCTCTCTCTCTATATCTCTCTGTCTATCTGTCTATCACATCAATATATCATCTAATCTATCTATATAATAATATATATATATATATAATAATATAATAATAATATATATATATAATATATATATATATATATAATAATAATATAATAATAATATATATATATCGAATATAATAATAATATGTAATAATAACAATAATATATATATATATATATATATATATAATAATAATAATAATAATAACAATATAATATAACAATAATATGTGCAATGTGTGTATGTATAATATAAGTGTAGCATGTGTGTATGTAAATGTAATAATAATGTATGTATGTGATGTATGGCAATAGCGATATATAATGTGTGTGTATATATAATATATGTGTATATATATAATATCTATATTAATAATAATAATAATAATATATAATATAATATAATAACATAATATAATAATATAATAATAACATAATATGTATCATCATAAGCAGCAACAATATATGTATGTAATAAAATAATAATGTATATAATAATAACAACGTGAATAATAATATAATGATATAAGTAATATATATATATAATGTAATAATATATAATAATATGTATAATAATAATATAATAATATATAATAATAATAATAATAATAATAATAATATATATATGTAATAATAATAATGAATATCCGTTATTATAATTTATACAGTTTTTAGCTTCCACTTTTTAGTTGATCAATATTTTTTTCTTTTTTTGTATTCAATTTTTTTTTTTTTTGAGAGTGTGAGTGTGCGAGCGTTTTTGAACTCTGGATTATTCATATTTTAGATATTTACTGTAAATATAGGTTTTAATCGTGGTGTTCCTCAGGGTTCTGTCTTATCTCCTACTTTATTCCTACTTTTCATTAATGATCTTCTCACCTGCACATCTAACTCTATTCACTCATATGCCGATGACTCGACCCTTCATTCTTCAACTCATTTCAATTCTGCTCCTTCTTTTACTTCTAGAATTGCCTCTCGTCTTAATCTTTCGATTCTATTCTCGCTGATCTGGATAGAATTTCGGGTGGGGTCGTCTGAACCTTGTGAAATTCAATTCTTTAAAAACTCAACTACAAATCTCCTCTCTAAGACACCTTCCAACTTTCCTATCTCTTTCGACGGTTCTCTCGTCTCTCCTGTTGACAATATAAACATCCTTGGCCTTAACATAAACAAAAAAATGTCTTGGAAACCTCACATCACAATGGTTGCTAGGACGGCCTCAAAGAAACTAGGAGTTCTGTTTAGACTGCGAGACTTTTTCCTCTTCTCAGTTACTCCAGTTATACAAGGGCCTCATCCGCCTGTGTATGGAGTACTGCTCATATCTGGGGGCTCTGGTTTCACCCGGCTTTTAGATAGGGTCGAGTCAAAGGCCAAAAGGCTTATAAATTGTCCCTTACTTTCCAGTTCACTTGACCCTCTATCTTTGCGGCGCGATGTTGGTGCTTTATCTCTTTCTATAGGTACCGTAGTAGCAGGTGCTCGATGGAACTTATCACCCGCTTACCACCACCTTTACGTCGCCCTCGTAGTACAAGAGGTGCTGTATCTGCACACAGGTTTTGTGTTGATATTGGTAACTCAGACTAGTTCGATGCGGTGCTTCCTTCTTTCCCTGCCACCTCTGTTCT